>OY735224.1:40685828-40850828 GCA_963457665.1 Thysanoteuthis rhombus | reverse complement strand
TTGAGTCAAAGATTTCATAGAGGGGTCAATGGTCTGGATCCCTGCCTCAGACATATTGTCTGAGGTCCAAAATTACCATTGCAAAATCTCAAGAACAATACAAATTCATTAAAACCTAAGCATGCTAATGTCTCCAAGAGTGAACCAAGGAGAAACGAACAGAAAATTTTAAAATTTTCTAGAAAATTTACATAAAAAGTGAAAAAAAAAAAGAAGTTGTTTGAACCATAGCAAGAAGGGAGAAAACGTTTTACTCTTGTAAATCATAAAGATAGCTAAGAACTATAGTACTTATCCTGTTGCTTCAAGCATAGGTCTCCATAGTAGTCAATATTGACTCCTGAGGGTACCCCCATAGGACTACGGGAAGGGGTGGGATTGTACACTTGGGGTTGAAAGCTGACGTTCATATGAGAAATAAAACAAAAATATACATTATTACTACTTGTTGATAGACATTTCAAATACATATATAATCAGTTTTTATAGGCTACTCTGTTGTCAGTGAAGGAGTACAACCCTGCCACTTTTTTGATGGAAAGTTTATTTTCTTCTAAACCAAACACAGCAGGATTTTCAAGTGGAACATGACAATCTAAAAGTATATTATCAGGTATAATTTATTATGATCTAACTCTACAGCATTGAGACTGGTTTTTAAAAAAGTTTTTTGGTAGGGATATACTAGTTTTTGGACAGCAATATATTCATATTTGGGCAACAGTTCTGATTCTGCATAATTTTGTCATAAATAATTCCAGATAATATCTCTTAATTGTGTAATGTTCCACTATAGATAATAAAATCCAGATAAATTAGGTTTAGAAGAAATTCTCATGAACTCATTTCATGAGCAACACTGTATTAACTTTATATTCTGTTTACTGGAAAAGAATAATAAGTTATTGTAAGTGGTTTTGTTTTGTTTGGGGAAAGTTTTCAGTTTCATCAACAAATTGTTATATATCTACAAGTTCATTTCATTCTGCTAAGAAATGGAAGTAGTTTCGTTCAATTTTTTCCTTGCTTCTAAAATCATTATGATCTATTTATCAATTTTTTGTACATGCCTAGAGATTGATGAAAGATCAAGGATTCCATGAGGGGGACAATGATCTAAAAGGTTAGAAGACCCTTGGCTCAAAGTATATCATTATCTGTCTATCTTGATTCACAAACCATTTTCTTTATTCATCCCTTGTTAAGTCATTGGCACTATCAACTCTTTTGCCAAATGTCATTCTTCCTCTAGTTTTCACTCATTGCTTGATAATCTAAACTCTCTGACCTTAGCCTTCACCCAACAAAAACCTATCTTGAAACTGAACTGACCCTGTCCAATGATCAGCATCACTTTCTTCTCTTACATCTTGGCCAAATCGCTGTGGCTCAATACTTTGTCTAACACACCATTCTCCTTAATTATATCAGCACAACTATTAACAACCGTCACTCCACCCAAGGAATATATCAGTTCTCCTACAAAGGCAATATAGTTATTTCTCATTTGTTCCATCATAAACAATACTGACTATGGAGCCATGCTCAGTGTTATATGATATCAGTTTTGTTGTTATAAATAGATATGATACAATTACATATCTTGGATGTTTCAGTTTTTTTTCATAGTGCATAATGAAAGAATTAATTTTATTTCAAGATCAGAAACTATGACAATTTAAATTTGCTGGAACCTTTAAAATGAGAATTGCAACAAATGAACCTGCATTTACAACATGCTTTATTTGATTCAAAAAGAAAAGTACCTTGTCTTGTGTATCTACAAAATATTGCTGGAATATATAATCTTTACATAAGTAAGTTCTATTGATTTCTTGCGAGTAGTCTGGAACTTGATAACTATCTTAATTGGAAAGACAAGACTGACTAAAAACAATCATTTTCTACACATTAAAGTATTCCTTTATAATTTTGAAATATTTCAAAATTAGAAACCATCAACCAAAACTGTCTGCATAGGTTTCTTCAGTTCTCCAATTGGTACGGCTGGCTGGCCATGTATGTATATATCACGTGTACAGTAGCTAGAGGCTGAAAATCCAAACATTTCCTTATCATGAAAAGAAAAAAAAAACGTTTTAGGTTTTTTATGAGGGGATTCAATTTGCCAAGTGAGTATTCTGTGTCACACAGCATTCACACTTGTTCATTTGAAAATTCAGACTTTTTTTGATGATCACTGCCTAACAAAAGGTGAGAAAAGTAACTTATTCATTAACCATCCCTTTTTTCAATATTTCAATTGATCATTGTTACAGGACATGGAGCCAAAAGACATTGTTTACACGAGTTTTTATTGAATGATTAACCAGACCCATTTTATTGGTATCCAGATTTTCCACTCGAAAAGAAGCCACAAGTTGTATTTATAATGATGTAAGCAAAATTGAAAACTCAGCCAATACAGGAAACCTACTGAAGGCATCTGAACATATAGGCATATATGCTAATTTCTTCTTTGTTTGCACTTATAAATCTCATTGGTTAATTCACCTTCCTATTAAGACATAACAATGATGATTACATCACAGAAACTCTTGTGACCTTATGTCTGATCACACATTAAAACAAGCTTGAGTTGAGACTAGAAAAGAACTATAAATTAGAATACTTGAATTATTAAATATATTTTACCGAATAAAATAGCTTTAGACTCCTTAGTACCAATCCATACATAAACAATCCTGTAATTTTGACGGATATATTCTAGTATCATAAAAGAGTTTATATTTTTATTGAAAACACTATCAAAGAAATGTAATCATTCATAATGCTTTCTGCTTCAATTTTTTTAATTCTCTCAATTAACCTAAACCTAGTAATTTACCTTCTCCTTTGCACATAACTACAGATATATTTTTACAAGCTTCCAGTTATAAAATCATTGTTGATTGATCTATGATCTTGATAATCCCTGGCAAACAAATAATGAAGTTGAGTTGTGATACAAATAAAATACAAGATGTATATCCAACAAGTAACTTTGAGCTTCCTCTATTCATGCCTGAAAATTTTATTTCACCCCTAAATTTGTACAAAAGCTCATCATTAGTAGTAATAGTAGTAGTATTAGTTCTAACAAATATACATTTTTGTAGCAGATAATTGGGGGGGGGGGGTCAGACAGAAGTCAACCAAACACTGAGACAGTATACAGAAACACTGAAAAAGATCTTTGCATGAATCAATTTTGATATAAAGCCTTTTGAACTATATTAATCCTATTTCTCTTAGACTGACCAGAAAGATTTTTTCTGTTTTAGTTGTTAGATAACATTTAGTGCATTGAACACTAATTAATATAGTTACCTTCATTCAACACGATCACTTCTGATCATCCGGTAACAGCTGTCATATCAGAATGGATTTTCTAGAAAAACATTTTTCAAAATAGGTGTACTTTTTTTCATTGATTCTAATGTTAAAAATGGAAATTGGCTACATTCTGGTATACATGCATTTAATTTTATAAGTAAAAATGCAATTCATATGCAAAAAAGATTTGTGCAATTCATAAAGAAGATACAATGAATGACTGAGAACGTCAAAAATGGTCCATGAAGTTTTACACTAGAGATTTCTCGCTGAACAATGTTACATAATGTAGGGAATACTCAAAATATCCAAATCATGAGTTGAAAATCATTTGCACCTGCTCGGTTATGTTAGACACTTTCATAAGTTGAATGAAAAAAAGTTTTTTTAAATACTGAACTATATTTCTATGTGCAATTTACTACTTGAATACCACGAGAATGTTCTATATTTTAAACAAATTGTGATGGGCGATGAAATGTGAAATGCAAAAGATTTGAGGGCAAGTGAAATGAACCACCACTAACTGTACTGCCATTACTCAAAGAAAGAGACGCTACACATATGAGATTAGAAGGGAGTCCACGATTATGAGTTTCTTCTAAAGAACCTATTCAAGCAAGTACTGCTCCCAAAAGGACCAATTAAAGGCAACAATTAACAAAAAGCATTTAGAATTTATAGAGATGAACAGTGTGATATACCTTCAGATGGCATGTTTATGTTTTTTCAATTTAATGATAAAGTACAATAAAATTTCACAAAACATTTTTCAATTCTCAAATAATGAATTATTATTCTCTGATGTGTAAAAATTAGACAAATCATGAAAAAAGAAAATGAAAGAAGTTATAGGAAAAGGCAGATAGTGCCTTCTTAGACAATGTGCAAATTAAGCTTGAATAAAAGTAAAAATTACATGATAAATCTTCAAATTTAGTAATCTCTGCATCTATTAATCAGGCAGAACCAGTGGCGACTCCAGCACTCAGGCTATTCAGGCGTGGCCCCAGTACTCCAACTCTCAATCTATTTTAAACCAGATAGAAATATCTCTAAACACTTTATTCATTCCTCTGAAATTCAACTCTTTAAAATCTTCAAAATATCAAGTGGTTTTTAATTAACTATTTTTCAAGGGATATAGCTCTATTTCAATTTCATTCGAGTCAGCATTTTGAGTAATGAAGTAATTTTTCAAAATTCTATACAAAGAAAATTTAAGCCTTCATAAAGCGGTCTTAAGGTATCAAGACGGCTCATATCCCTGGTCTGATAACTGCTTACCATCAATCTTACTCTTTAACAGAGAGGTATAGAGTACCATTTTGAAAATCTTTGGTATGACATGGCCTGGGATTGATCTCAGCTGCTTAACACAATGGGTATTCCCAAACACTTATCCATTGAAATGATGCTTAGGTTCGATGTTGCATAACGTTGATGATCTAACGAGAACTAGTGTGTTCAGCACAATCTGACCATTTACAATTAGACTCAATTGAATAATATAAAGGGAATATTCACACTCATGTAAGGAATTCACTGCAATGGAAATTTTTAAGAATTCATTTATCAAATTGAAAAGGATAGAAGAAAATTATTAAATGAAAAAAAAACTACAAATTTAAAATTGTTCTGTTTTTGAACACCTTATAATAAACAAAATCAATATTCTTTATCAGAAATCCTCATTTTTAGGGTTAACCATAATTTTAGAATATTGTAATATCAGGTTGTAATGAAAGTTCTGTCCAAAGTTTCAGTTTATTTGGAAACAACTTTAGTTGTGATTAAAGGTACACTCGATCATTAATATACTCTCCTCCATTTTTGATTAATTAATTGATTTCATCTTCCAACAAGTTTTTTCAATACCAGATTTGTGAAATTCTTTTGCTTATGACCAGAAACAAAAGACCAATCGATTATCAATCTTTCCTCTTGAAATGAGACTTTAAAATAGTTTTACAAACTTCTAAATGAATTATAGTCAAATAAAGCAAAGTCCAGGGGTATGTTGGATTAATCATTTTTCCCATCTGAATGGCTCTATGAGATCTCTAATCATTCAAGAGGTACAAATAAGTGCATTGAATGACGCTTTTTCTATTTACAAAGGATTTTCCTTCTGTCCAAAACTGTTTTTAACTGCTGAGGTAATTATCAGTAAATTCCAGCAGTGACTTTTTGATTATTGTTTTAAAGTTTGTAATGGATGATTCCTTGCATATCACACAAAATTTTTCCGGATAATGGTCACATGTTGGCTTGGGCAGAGTCCATCATTACAACTGACAACAGCATTCAACCTCATGGAAAAAAAGATCCATTTTTCATCCCCAGTAACAACTCTGTCCAACCTAAGTGTCTGGAGCAGTTGGGAATGCAGACTCACAACAATCAGCACATAGCTGGTGAACTGCTATGAACAGGTTCTGTAGGACCTATTTTTTAACCTCTGACACTTTTCTTGGATTTTTCTATTTTTGATGAACAATCATATGGCTAACATTCAATATGTTCATTGACTATAGGGAGATAAAAGGTAAATAACTTTCAGGGCACAACAAATAGGATAGGAAATATAATCATGATGAATGCAGTGAAATGTCTACAATATCATACTGCTCGTTCCTACCTTCCTCTGTTCAAACATTATGCTTTCATTTTTATAAAAGGATAAGAGAAAGGAAGGTTAGGTAATTTAGTAAGGCAAGAAGAGAGAGAGAGAAAGGAGAAATATAGGTATTATACTGAGGTGGGTTAGAAGGAAAAATAAGAAAAAGGATATATAGGTAGTACGAGGATGGTAGGAAGAGAAATATGGGAGAAAGGAAAATTAGATAGTTTAATAAAGGGTAAGAAGATTCTTACATATGAGACTAATCCATATTTGTATAAAATTCAGATAAAAACATAAGACATCAATTTTGGAAGAGATAAACAAGTGAATGAGAAGATACCGGCAAAGAGCAAGAGAAGAGCAAAAACATGACATAAGGGGTAATCTTAATTGTCAACACCCACAGAATTTCCACAAGTCCAGCTAGTATAGATGAAAATTAATCCAATAGTTGTAACAAAAGAATAGAAAATGACTGAAAATATTCAATAATAATAATAATAAAAACTAAGATTCCCTTAACCAGGCTCATCAACTACACAACCTGCTTGAAAATCATCAGGTTTTCTTCCAATCTCTATCATAAAACATTTGACTAAGTACAAAAAAAGAGAGATAGCCTACACCATTTCAACATGTATCATGTAGGTGTTATATCTCTTTTTAAACTTATATTTTAATTATGATATGGCATTAGCAATGATTTTATTTTCACAAAAATTCTCTTTTTGTCAACTTCAATTTACCTATCAACAACCAGTAGTTCTATTTCAGAGATATTCACTATCTAAAATCATCCACCTTTTTGTAACTGTACTTCTTCAGCATTTTGGCAGGTTCCTATGTACCGTGAGGATGAAAATTGATAAAATTATATTGATTTTAATAAAAGTTCCATAGTGAAAGTGTTTGGGAAATATCCTTCAAGTTCCTCTTCCAGCTTCATAAGATTATCAGTGATTAATTCTTGGAATCTGTCAGTCTTAGATTGTGAGACATTAGAGTTTTTTTTTGGCAACAAGTTCATTAATACAAGGGGGGATGAGCACTTGCCAAGTTTGTGATGTTGATCAGCTGTTTTGTAATGAGGTCTTTACACTGAACAATAGTGAACAAACATTATATAGTTATACAGTCAGACCCCTATTTATCCCATGGGAAGTGCAAATTTACCACTGGGAGTACACCTACCCTGGGTAAGGAACCTTTTCATAAATCAATACTATTTAAAATATAACTGATTAGGACAACATAACTGCTCTTTCACCAATTCAACAGTAACTCTTGAATTCATAAAGTGTTTGAAACAACTTTTAATTGACAATGGAACTCATCAATGAATAGTATAAAATGTGGTGGAACTCTTCTGTGAATTGAATAAAATCAAAATTAAAATTCACCAAACGGTCAATGGAAGATAATTTCAATCAGAAGTTATTTCCCTTGAAATTGACATTACATTTTCTTTGATCCCTAATGAGACAATGCAAGCAACAATTGCATTCACTAGTAACAAACAACAAGATGCATATATTCTTTCCCAAATCCTTATCAAATAAGTTCATGTAATCTATGTCTGCTACAATAATGAAATGTGATTTTGTTTCTTTTCAACAATGGAAGGTAACAATGTTCAAAATACTGGCTGGACACCAAAGCATACAGACACACATATATATATATATGTGTACATATACATACATACACAGACACACGCTTGCACAGTGAGTAGGGCAAGCAAAATCCAAATTAGAATTATTTGAAATGAGACACAAACATGGAAATCAAAAATCTTGATCTGGACAGAAAAGCAAAGGAAAAATAAGCAGATGATAAAAGGCACACATAATACATAACCATCACAGTCAATAACTGAACAACAGTAGCATCAAAATTTGAAGTTATATGAAAAAAATAATTGAATCAGAATAAATTTGGTCACAATAAATTCTATTTGAGACATCACTGGTATTTTCAACTAGAAAACATCTAAAATTGAGTAAAGAATCATTAATACACCTGTCAGAATAAGACCCCCAAAAAATTAAAAGAAAAAATTTTCCTTCATAACATGAATTTTTTTTTTTTCAGAATTGATGCCATTTTTCAAGTCTGTTGAGTACTGAGACCCACAAACACATGAAAAAGGGACAGAACCCTTTGCAAGCTTTGATGGCTCACCAACTATGGTCATTCAATTGGATTTTCTGGCATATTGACCTCTCTATAAATCAGGTAACACCAAGCATGCATTTCAGGGAGACCAATTTCTCTGCATAGGATACGGTGTTGGGGGTGATCAATTGACAAATTCGAAAAGTGGTGATTAATGAAGGAGTTACTTCCTTTGCCTTTTGTAGGGCAGTGATCACTAAAAGTCTGAATTTTGAGAAACAAGGGTAAATTCAGCCGGACACAGACCAATTTAGCTTAAGCTTACATTGTGAATTAAATCCACCACAAAGAAAATTTTTTTTTCATCGAAGGGTTTTTCTAGACATAATAAAGAGTAAATGTTTGAATTTTTGGCCCTCTAGCACCATTGGTGTGCCCAATACACATCGTACATGAGCCAGCCAACCAGACCAACTTGAAAACTGAAGAAACCTATGTTGACAGTTTTGGTGACAGCTTTGATTGACTGTTTCTGATTGCAGAAAAGTCTAATTATAAATCATTTTAATATCTTTCCAACCATTCAATAAAAAACTTTTTTTTTTCCAAACATTTCTCACCATGAGTTGCTCAATTTGAAATAAGTATAAAACATCAAAATAGTTTTATCTTCTAATTCTGCATTGCACATTCAATTCGTTTTCTCCACAAAAGGATTAGAAGAATGCAACAAAACCGATCAACGCATTCAAGTAGGAAGCAATTAAACACAACATTTGAACATCAAGTGTAGATACAAATAATCAAAATAAGACAAAACAATTGCTCAACATCAAAACAGAAATCATTAACATTTGCAAAATCATTTTCAGTATATCAACAAAATATGAATAATACTGATGGAAGGCAATTGTCAAATTCATAGGATCTTCAAGGATGATGATATCTTTTCCCTAATCTGATCCTTTTTAACTCATAGCATTCGGTAGGCAACTTTGTTTGCCAAGCAAAAAGTTTGTTTTTCAAATTTACTGTGCAAAAAATTAGTGCCCTTGAAAAAGAATGTAGAATGCTAAAGGTTAAAATTATCATTTTAGCAATGTAACAACTCTATCTGATTGGATTACAAGCAGTTAACAATGGCAAAATAACCATCTATTTTGCAACCAAAGTAGATTGCATGGAAACAACTCTCTAACTGCTAACTTCTCTTCTAGTAAGAACAGTTTCCTCAACTAGGGAGTTTGGGGTTCGAAGCAAATCTTCTATAGTTAATATGAAAAACAGTTAATCAGTTTATGAATTAGTAAAATGTGATATCAAAGTAGTGAGAACAAAAAATGATGGTAAGAGAGTCTGAAACATAGCATCATGGAGGAAATGACCAACAGAAAAATTCATAACAGAGCTTCTTGATCAAGGAAGTGGGGGTTCAAGAGGGGATGAAAGCCCACAGAGAAAACATGAGAATTTCTATTGTTCATTTGGGGAATTCTTTCAACAAATGTTTGCATTTTAAAATAATGATTCATTTGAAGATGTGTGGGGGCAGCAGCAAGTTCCAACTACTAAAAGGGTGTCTGGCAATAAAACAGTAAATCAATTGATCAACCTCAATAGGGCATGCTATGAAAAGAAAAAAATTGGTCAAATGATGGTTTCTATTGATTAACTAACCAGACCTGTTATCTATATCTACTTATCTTGATTTAGAGTATTAATTTCACTTTACTTTCGAAGTTTCTTCAGTGGAGCTTCAATTAAAGTAAAACAACATTTGTAATAACATTATTCTATAGGAAATATATATAGATATATTTTTTACTTTCACTGCTTGGCCTAGGCCTAAAGTATTTTCAAAAGCATACTTTACATAATGTTCAGTCCCCCAATTATAAGTTTAAAAAATTGTTCATAAAAAATTTAACATTACGTACGTACATACAAATATACCTTGCTAGGTGCAGTTAATTCAATGTAAAATTTTCCATACTGTTCAAAACCACACTATGCAAGGTATTTCCATACAGTATTTTTTAAAAATGAAACAAAAAAGGCTTTTTCACACAGAATGAAGAATAAGCAAAGAATACCATCAAAGCATATTTCATCAATTAGAATTGTTTCATCAAATACAGAAACTCGCAACCAGCACCAAACATAAAATCAATACACAAGCATCAAAAATTCTAGGAGACAAGATTTTGACTAATGTCAACTTCCAGATTAAGACATAAATTGACAGATGTCAAAAACAACTATCTATAAGCTATAATCTCAAGATGTTCCTAACATTGTAAGGGAAATTTGGACAGGAATAGGCTTTCATCTGGTTATGTGAATTAAATATTTCAATGTCTATGCAGGACTAACAGACAGAACTAATTCCTAATAATGCAACAAGCAGCAAAAGAAACCAGAAATTTGTTTTGTCGGGAGGATTCCCTTAATTGATTAAACAATTGTTTTTTTCATTTATTTGCTACCTCAAAACCATTGATTTGCCACAAGGTCAGTTTAATATTGGAGCCTGCACATGAACGTATGAGCAATGACAAAAATTGCTCAATTCCTGCAAGTGGTGTCATGACTGGCTACCACTACCCTCTCCCTTTTGTGCAACGCAGTTGTGCTGCACTAGGGAAACTGACCCCTAAACCTGAGAATACTTTACTTTTTTTATGAATCGAGGGCCATGTGAGTACACCTTACTTTTTTGGACAAAATGAAATATTTTTAATGGAACAAATTCTTTATGATTCAAAGAGTTTTTTGGGACAAGTGAACTCATTCTTTTTGTTGTTCCCATGTTTCAGACAATCCATTCTACAACCTTCTTCATATATACTGTCCACATGGAAAGGGAAGGACTAAAATGGATCAGTAAAAACATAGAAGGAACAATTTAAATAACAAAAAGAATGAGTTTTAACAGAACCAAAAATTATTTGTGCAGGCAGGGGAGGGGGCTGAAGGAGGCCTAGTCAGTATGAACAGTTACAGCTAAGTACGTCACATCTTATGCACTCCCAAGTCCTTCACCTAACAAACAATATTTGGATATAGCTTCCCCCCACCCCATTTATACAGGAAGAGTTATGTGAGTATAGCCGTATATATTTTAAAATAATCTTGAACTGACCCTTCTAATATGATATGGACATGAACACTCCAGACAGACATAGCACAGGGGACAACAAAATGTTTAGTATCCATGATCCATTTTCATAAGAAAAAGAAAAAAAAAAGTCATAACCACTCCTTAGAACTCAGAAGACAGCACAATTCATCAAGGAAATGTAGAAGTAATAGAAAAAACAACAAAAAAAAAACAAAAAAAAAAACGAGTAAATCAGTACAATAGTGGATTGGCAACAAAACAAACAGTCACAGCAAATGCCTCAATATAAACATAATTAGTAACAGATATTGCTATTTTAAAGTCAAAATAGATTTATTTATATTCAAAAATTAAAGCAAATCAATGAACCAAGAAAGTACACAATAAAACTAATGAGAAAACTCATTTTGAAAAATAATTTTTGTAAGAATTACTCTCATGGTTCAACTGGTAAAAAGTTATTGAAACTGTAACATTTTACTCAGGATTATTCAACTTTATATATATATATATATATATATATATATATATATATATATATATATATATATATATATGTGTGTGTGTGTGTGTGTGGAGAGAGAGAATGGGAAGGTTCCAGTTTTGCATTATGGTTACATTATAAATACAGCCATCCCCTCTAAAATGTCTAAATATGCTTGGTTGTGCTGCACCTCTGTTTAGGTACTTTTTATAGTATAACATACTAACACCTCTCACATATATTCAAGTTTCAACAACATATTTATGTAATGAAAAATTAAGTATATTGAAAAATGTCACTTTGATTCATGGGACCCCTGTAAAGGTTGCGCAGAACTAAGGTATCCACATCATTCCAGGTCCACCAGATTGGAGGTTGGGTGTGGGGTCAAGACCCCTTGCCAGAAGTACAAAAATTTGTTACTGAAACAACCACAATACTACCTTCAATAACCCTAGGTCCAAGCCAAAACACTGGCAACATGACAGCTACAGATGAAAGCTTATTTGGGAAGTCAGGAGCTTTGAATCAGAGTTCTCTGAGACCAAAAAATACAATTCCTCTTGAAATGTCCACACCATGTTTGGAACTTAGCAGACAGCACAATTCATCAAGGAAATGTAGAAGTAATATTTGGACAACTTTGATGTGAGGAGGATAGTTGGATCTTGACTGAAGAGGAAATAAATGTTACAGCAAGATTGAGAAACTACTGATTTAATGAAATCCCTGGTTTTACAGTCAGTGTAGTAATGGTTAACATTACTGTGATGCTAACCATTACTACCAGTGAGTTTAATCCTAACTGGATGCCCCAACACTGTGGGCTTGTCAAACTGAAACAAATCGGTAAACATTCTGCGTCAGTATTTACAATGTATAAGAAGCTTAGTTTTACACAAGGCCCAGTGAGGATTAAACTCATAGTAGTAATGGTCAACATCATAAGTTTGTTAACCATTACTACATTGATAGTGAAACTAGGGATTCCATGAAATCACAATCTTACTGTAACATTATATGCCTGACTTATGTCAGGGAGAACTCTACAAAGTGGCAGAAGTATGCTGACCCAAACAACTTTGAATCTCATGGCTACCAGTTGAGCAACATACAAAATAAATTGTGTCCAGCAAAAAGTGTCTTAAGAAGTTTCTTTCAAAATAATAGATAATTTTTTGAATACAGTGCAAAAATGATTTCATGTGACATGAGAATATGTAAACCTTTATGGTGCAGTCCTCCTTTTAGCCATGATAAATTTCTGACTTGATGATCTCATTTTTCCAAAGAAGTAATATCTACATCATGTGAAAAATGCTGAATATCTAGTATTACCAAATTATATATTAAAAAAAAACAAAATAGCAGGAAAAAAAAAAAAAAAAACACAAAAATAGCACAAATGCGTACATAGTACATAGATATGAATAACATAGAAAATATAAAATAATTATAAATAAGGACAATAAGACTAAATCTATTTACTGATAATGCTACATGTTTCTTGGTAACACTAGGACTACCTCTTTGTTTGGAAGCCATAGTAAAAACTAATGTAAGAGAGCACAATAAATCTAGGGGTCATGAAGGAAGTGAATTAGCAAAACATTGCCTGCACTGAGAGTGTAAATGAAGAAGGTGCAGCAAGAAGCATCAACAACTTATCCCCAACAATTTATAGCCAAACAATTCAAGAAAATTAGTAAACCAAATACACAGAGTCATACATACACTTCAGAGCAGTAAATTAATGACGTCCTGTCATCTTGGGGATGGTAGAAATGTGTTCAGGACAACATTTCCTTCAGGACAGTTGAAATTGTTTTTCAGGACGGTTCCAGGACAGTGATGGAAAAAGTTAGTCTGGTACACTGATATACCATATACATACAGACATTACATGCATGCTACATACTAACATTTGTGGCATGTATGCATATATTTAATTTACTAATTTTCATAACTTTATTTTGCAGGAGATGAATTTTTTTATTTTGCCACTATAAATTGTTGGGGATGAATTTCCGATGGCTATGAACTGTTGGTAATGAACGAGCCAGATCTTATTTCACAGGACGATAAATGCATAGAACAATGAGATTTCATCAAATTTGAAGTTTAGAAAAATAATCAACAGAAACTAGATCAAGTACAAATCAGCAAAGATAAATTTTCAACGACTTAAAACAAATGAGGCTGAAATGTATCATGGTACATCATCTCGAAAGGGCTTGACTCTGCAAAGATGAAAATGGGAGGCATTTGCAGGATGTTATATTCCATTAATAGTTCAAAGTAATTTCCAAGGTCCAAAACAGAAATATATCTAAAAGGAAATTATCATCACCTTTTCATTAGAAAAGTTTTTCAAGCTTTAAAATGGAAGGTTACTTTTGTGTCACCTGATGTAATCATGGTGAATTTTACTAAAAATTATTTCAGTAACAAAAATAATTTCAAGACTTTTAGTTTTCTTAGAGAAAGCAAACTATTAAAAAAAATTCTATATTAACTTTTCATTGTAAATAATGCACCAAATACACCAATAATCCGAATTTTGTTCAAATAAATAAATCTCTCCTTCACATCCTGATATTGTCATTTCATTGTATCCATTTTTCAGCCTTCATCAGGTTTATAATCCATGAAGAGAGGCAAACCTTTCTTTCTCCAGGAAAAAACATCAGGATGGGAAGAAGAGATTCTATTGTCCATACTAAATATGGAATGTTAATGACTTGGCTCAAAGTTATAGAAAAAGTGCAAATACATTTGTGCATTAGAAATTGAGATCTAAATATCATAAGGCAGTGCAGTGCTCTCAATAACATATAATAATGATGACAGTATAGTCATTTATGCAAGTATAAATAATAAAACTGAGCTTCCATGTTACTGCTGGAAAAAAGGAAAAAAAAATGTCTTTCAGTTAATTCTAGCTCAAACGATACAAAGACACTAATTGTTCTATGATTTTTTTCAAATAACATTAAATCCAAGACTGACTAGTTTCTTGTACACAAGGTTTATCTCTTTCTGGAAAACTGTTAGCAATTGCATTTCTGTATATTCTGCTGCAACTGAAGGGGAGGGGGTAATGATTTCTTTATACATAACTGTTCTTAAAATTTGTAAACATGGATTTAAGTTCGCAAACTTAAAATCTTATAAGAGGTATACATCTCATTCTTGCTACTTTAGAAGAAAAATACAGAAACCAATAATTTATAATAATTCAATGGTAAACAAGAAAAACTTCTATTATTAGTATGATTTCTTGGCTTACATCATTTAAACCCCTAAAATGTAATTGTATTTATTTACATATATATATTTTTTTTTTTAAATAAAACATTTTATGCAAAAAGTAAATTTTTCATATCTTCTGAAGTACGTACACCATAAGAAAGGACACATATACACTCTTTACGTCCTCACATTCTGGATCAAAATTCAGGATGACACAGAAAAAAATCTCTCAAAGTCTTCTTTTATAGAGTGATAAACTTTGTGTTATAACTAAAGGCCCAACATTAGAGAAGTTTATTTGAATTATCTAACCTTAAATCATTGTGTACGCCACGGTTCCCCATGGTGCTGTGGTTAGCTCCTACGGGTGCCACAGGACATTTCAATAATCCCAGGCAATTGTAATTTAATGAAAACAAAATTTGCAAACATGAAATGAACAGCGTTTTGGATATCAGTGAAACATGAATGACCCCTGGTAAGTGCAAAAGCACAGTGAATCCTTATACCATTTGTGATCACTTCTCTGCAAAGCTGGGCTTTCAGCAACAGCTGTGATGAAAGGCAAGTACCATGCAAAAATCAACATAAAGCAGGCAACGAAGGTAGTTGTTTCCACTTTCAAGATTTGAGAAACTGTATGATAAACAACAGGTTCATCCTTTCCAAGACTTAATTTGAGAAACTCTACGGTAATTATGATTATTTAGAGAGGAACTGATTCATTATTTTTCACCCAACTAACCTACCCACAATATTTTCCAACTTTGGGCACTGTGAAAAATCCTTGTACATTAAGGGCCCTGATTTGAAAATGTTTGGGAACCACTGCCTTGGTTATTCTCATTTCTGTTTGGACAATTCAATCTCTTTTTCCCATTTTTGATATTGACACTTTTCAGCTAATCCATCCTATGGCTTTCTCCAGGTGTAATATTTAATGTCAGTAAGGAAAGAGTCTGAATATCAATGACTCTTCTGAAAGTTATAGATAATATATGATTTGTATTGGATTTTTAACAAACCTTTTTTCAATGATGATTTTTGAAGAAACCTAAACTCTGAGTGTTCTGCACAATTTCTGAGTTTCATAAGGAAGAAATTTCAGTCTGAATTTCTGAGTTAAGGACATCATTATTACACACTAATTAACTCAAGCTAGTATCATCATCTACAACAGACAACAGAAAGCCAAAACATTGAAACTACAAAAACCAAGATGAGCACACCAGTTCATGTAAATCAACTTATAATGGTATACCAATGTAACAATATTTAAACAAAAACTAAGGAAATTGTTAATATGCATACATGTATTTATTTTTATATTACATAACCTTTATGAGTATAGGTCATGACAGATATACATGTACAAATAGAATCATTTTGTAACCATCTGATTGTTTATATGTAGTTACGTTCAACATGATCAAAACTCACAAGAAAAATAATCAAAATATAGTTGATTACTTTGATGATAAACTGCTTTTTGTCTGTTTTGCAAACAAATTTAAAAAGAAAAAACCTTTAATAAACAATTCAATGTTGGCCTTGATTGTTCACTGCAATTTGAAGAAGCTAAATGTAAAACATTGGAAAATGGGTCCATGTGACTAGTCTGTAGCCAACATGCTGATTCTTGGCAGTACCAGGCACCTCTTTAGTAGTTACTGGGGATAAGAAATGGATCCTTTTCATAATGTTAAGTGTTATTGTTGGTGGCTCAGTCATAATGATAGACATATGCCCTATAGCAGTGAGATCTGAACAACAGAAAAATTGATGTATTCGACATAAACATAGTAAGCATGTATAATTTACTAAAATTAGAATGCCGCTGCATAAAAACATGCATATATACAATTTATATTCATTTATAAAACTATAATCCTTGCTAGCAAATGAAGATAATTTTTTCCACTTTATAACAGCCATCAAAACTCCATATTACCTCATCCTGGTTGTTAACACTGATTCTGCAAAATTAGTGCTGCCAGGTGTAAGAAGTTCAGGATAGACTTGTTCTTGCTCTAAAATGTAATGGGATGACTTTCATGGGATATGCAAGGAATCAATCATCCATTAGGAACTTTCAAATGATAACCAGTCACAGCTTAAATCACAACTTCAGAACTTGAAAACAGCTTTGGCACTTACTCATACTGCTCAAATGACCAATGATCTAATAAAGCCATTTGGATGGAAAGAAAATTATTCATCTGCCATACGCTTCTGACTTAGCTCTAACTGACTATTATTTGTTTAGAAGTTTACAAAGCCATCTTGATAGACTAAGACTTCAAAAAAAGGTTGAAAATCAATTAGTTTTTGGTTGAAATCAGAGGAATTTTACTACAACTTGTAGGTAGATGGAGTAAGGTTTCCAAAAGAAGAGGAGAGAATATCAATGATTAGATGTATTTTAATCATCACTATAGTTGTTTTCAAATAAGTAAATGAATTCACTAGTTTTCAAAAATGGAAAACACTGCTCAAATTTTTTACAGTTGCGAATGTTCAATTATGCTTTGCATCCAAGTTTTGTTCCAAGAGTTAATGCATATCAACTGCATTACATTCAAAACAATAAGTTTTTGAATAATTCATCACTCCCAGTTTAATGGTTATAATAAAGGTAATGATCAATTCCAGAAAGAGTTTATATCAACCCACTATTCAAACAATCCAACATCTATTTCACTTATGAAAAAATCATGTGTTCGTATCAATATACTAGAACATAGATGAATACAAAATTCTATAGCCATTTCAATTGTGATAGGAAGATCACTAACTCTGCACTAAGGATGGATTTTAAAGAAAGGCTGCCAACTTTTCTCATATGCCTAAACACAAGAATGCTTTGCACTGGAGTATATATATGTACACACACACACACATATATATATATATATATATATATATATATATATATATATACACACACACACACACAATGGATTGTGATAAAGCAGAATGCATCAAGAGCACAAATTTTTATCCTTACTTGCATCGTTTCAAAAAGGATGTGTATAAAAAGGACAATCTGGTTTAGTTTATTTTGTTCTTGCACAATTGGTCCAAGTGAGCAACTATACCCTGTAACTGATGCTCCATTCAACTGGAATCCTCTGCACACCATAATTTATAATTGTGATCAAAAAGACAACCTTTTTTTGTACATGTGAATTTGTGAATTCAGGTATATCTAACCATGTAGATACTGGATGGATATCTTTATATGTGTGTGAAAAAGAGTACAGGCCTATGTACAAATGTGGGTGAAAGTGTTTCTAGAAATCCTCTAGATTAAATGTACTTGTCTGTAGAATTGGATGGGAGACTTACTCAGAATCATTTTAGCTCTTTTGCCATATGTCTAATCATACCTTTGATACATAGAGGGAACATATCCATAAAAACAAAGCTTTACAAGTACATCTCTCATCCTGTCTATTTACTAATATAGCAGCAAGATCTGAACAACAGAAAAATTGATGTATTCAACATGCAAACGGCAAGCATGTACAGTTTACAAGATTTCATCCCTAAAATTAAAATGCTGCTGCATAAAAACATGTATATATACAATTTATATTTATTTATAAAACTAG
Organism: Thysanoteuthis rhombus; assembly: GCA_963457665.1. Lineage (NCBI taxonomy): Eukaryota > Metazoa > Mollusca > Cephalopoda > Oegopsida > Thysanoteuthidae > Thysanoteuthis > Thysanoteuthis major. The sequence goes on along the minus strand of OY735224.1, from coordinate 40,832,280 downwards.
CAAACGGAGATTTTTTCCACTTTATAAAAGCCAAAACAACTCCATATTACCTTGTCCTGGTTGTTACCACTGATTTTGCAAAATTAGTGTTGCCAGGTGTGAGAAGTTCAGGATAGATTTGTTCTTGTTCTATAATGTAACAGGATGCCTAAAAAGTTTTGGTTCAGTTCAAAATCAAGTTATTTCATAATCAAGTTAACTTGTGATGATTTGAAAAGAATTAAATATAAAATACACCTATACTCAAGATGACCCGTTGAAAATTTCTACTGAATTTTTGATAAGTAATGATGATTATATATATGTGCGACCAGAAATGGATACAACTGAAATTTTTTACAGAAATGATAGTACGTACAGTAAAGTGTATGGCCTTTTATACACATTTACATACATACCGAAAAGTGTACTAGGTGCACATGTAAAAATGGGTATATTTTGTACAGAAATAGGTACATTCTTACTTTTCATGTAAGAAAATAGGTATGTTTTTGTAAGTATATGTATACTGAAATAAGCAGGTTCCTGTGTGCATATAAAGAGATGCATTCTCTATACGTATGTGTATAGAAATGTATAGGGTTATGTGTGAATGACTTCTATACAATCACATACTGATTTGTTCACATGTATAGAAATATAGTTATATTTAAGTATAGAGAAAAAAAAACTGGATTCATATGTGTGTTTATACCCATTTGTACAATCTTATGAATGGAGAAATTTACCAATATTTACTGGCATATAACTCACTACTATAATTTACCAAGGAAAATTTAGAAAAAAAAAACATAACTTCCATGAATTTTGTAGTTCTCTTCACAATACTGTCCTAAATAGTAGGCTACTGGATCATCTCCTACCAAACTACTTAAGCAAAACAAGCAACTAAACATAAAAAATCAATAATCAAAACTGTCCTTGAACAATTATGACTATGATACCATATGTTGCTTTTTGCACTTCTCTATGTTCAAAACATTCCAATGTTAATTGAAGAGTTAAAGTGCTCCCACCTAAAAGCAGATGGAGATTGGAAATGGTGAAGAAAGAATGCTGTTAGATGAAGTTTCACTCCCTACATCATAGTTCAGTTTGTGTGCACATAGCCTTGTTTCATGGTAATCATTACCAGCTAATACAACTTTCTTGATATAGATTATGACTACAGCTTCAACGTAGAATTATTCACTACCTTAACAAATTTACAAAGGATTTTATTCAAAGAATTATAACTATGGTATTCTTGAGCTGGACATTTGACCATTTTAGTACAAGGTTTTATTAACATTACTGTTTACCAATGAAAATTCACATCTATGCAAGGTTGTTGTTAGAAAAAAATTGTTTAATCTATACAGAGAGTCAGCACCAAAATAACAATGGCTGTCTCATATATACAGCATCAAGGTACCCTAATAATATTAGAGATCTTATGTAGGTTTTGAGTTTTAATATTCAACTGATGATTCTTCCTTACTCAACAATGAAGAACAAAATGCTAAAATAGATAAATATGGTATGTCTGAATCAGGCAAGAAATGAACAAATGCTATCGAACAATGTACTTCTGTCTATTGTTTTTATTTAATAATTCATCATTATTTTGATTTATGATTGTTTGTAATCATATTTATTCACTTTTGAGGTCATGAGGGGACTAAAGTGTTAAACAGCAGTGTCTAGGAGTTAATCTAGTACAGATAAGCTCTGCCTTACCCCAACCCAACCATCTATGATATAACGCATAACAACATTGATATTTGTATCATGTGAATAATGCAGATTTTTCAAGAGCAATACTTGATATTACTGTGTTAATAACTGATCAACAGGTTGTACAATGATACATTTGTAGGACTTTTTGGCGGCTTTATATGCAGTGTCTAACTACAAAATATTACATTCATAGGACCAGGGATTACCATTTATTCCGATTTACAATGCATAAGTAACATCACCCAAACTGACTTACTGCTTTTGTCTGAATGCTTTTAGAGAAGATGTTCTACTCATTGTATTACTTTTTCAGATGAATTCTCATGTCTTTCGTTGCTGTAAGGTTACAACTTTTTTGCTGCTGTACACTCTGGTCTTCCTTGGGTGTCTGAAACAAAGGCTCAGAGTATTTATCATGACAAAGAAGCAAAGAAAGACACGAGAAGTGGTCTGAACAAAATAATGCAGTAACTAATTTTTTTCAATTAATTAATATTGGACCAAAGAGTGTCTTGTTCAATTTGCAAGATCATGAAAAACAAAATCTATCATTTTTGTACCTATACAGCCAGTTGGCTAGAAAGGCAAAATTTTTATTATTGCATGCTACAGTTGAGTATGGATCGCCAAAAAGAATGTTATCAGTAACTGAAAACATCAGTACAGTAGCAAATCCCTCAGGGATCAGAGTTACCGTAACTGGTATTTAACATAATCATTTGATTTTTTTTTTTTTTTTTAAACTATACAAATATTAAACTGCATCTAATGCACTGGTATCATGACTAGGAAGCCATTTACCAAAGATCGATATGAACAGATATAGGGCTCAGATGAATTGTAGTTAACGATAGTCCTCCGAATATTCTTGTAAACCACTCATCTTATAGTCTTGTATATACAGTATGTCATGCCCACTGACTTTGGGAGTCATGTACCTTAAACTATATACCTATAGAAAAACAAAAACAATAGAGAATTCAGATGAAATCAGGCAAAAAATGATTACACTATATGCAAACAAAGTTCTGGTGACTCAACAGAAGATGAACAGCCAAACTACTGCTGCTCTACTGGTGGAGAAAATCATATTTATATACAGCTTTGTCATTGATAACTAAAAAGTAAAGCATCCATCTATTGAGAGACAACTCCCATTGGGGTAAGAACAGCCTGGTGACAAAGTCCCGGTTTCCATTGCATGCATCAGTTTGGTGATCCTTGCAGGGTCAAAATCAGGTCAAGACCAGGACCTTATTCTTACAAGATTTTTCAAATCTATCAAAGGGACACTTCCACCCCAATCACACAGCTTAGAGTATACTCAATTAATTGCTGAGTGAACAGGAAATTTATCTCAATGAAAAATTTTCCACACTCTTTGCTCATACCAGGAATCGAACCTGGGTCCTTCTTTGTGTAAGGTAGACATGCTAACCATTACGCCATCAAGGCAGACAATTATTGAAGAGAGTTGACATCAAAAGATTTCGGGGAAAAACAAACCAAAAGAAATATCAGTTAAGCTTTGTTACTAATTATTCATATCTTCATGACATCCTGGAAGACATAACACACAATCCAAATGAAATCTGGGGATAATTCTCCAATACAGGTAGGTATGCAATCTCTTATCAGCAATTATCTCAGTTCTCCTACTACAGAAGTGCTTATGGATATTTTGTTCATTTTTTATCTTTGAAGACAGTGAAAATGATCAGTAGATTCCCCTATAATAACAGTGAAAAGCAGAAAAGGAAGAATCAGCCAATTCAAAATCTGGAGGGTCTATTCCTGAAGGTTTCTGGATAAGAGATAGTGTACCTGTACTCATGATATCTCATGTATTTGGTTGAAATGTTTTGGTCATTTTATCAGCTCTGGTTCTAAAGGAGTCAATTTTAACATTAGATTCTCCAACTCAGCTCTTCCAAGAGTTAAAACTACTGAAAAAAATTCAAGAGAAAAAGTAAATTGGAAGCTGAAATGGTCAACCAATATGAAAATTCTTGTAAATTTAGGATTTCTAAATGATAAACAATAAAAACATGCCAGGTAAGTCACTCGATAGAAATCATCACTTGATCAACGTCTTTTGGCATCATGCCATTTTGCGGTGATCAATTAAAGAATTGTAAAAAGGAGTCATCAAAGAATAAGTTACTTCTCTCCCATTTTTGGGGGGCAGTGTTCACTAAAAAAGTCTAAATTTTAAAAAATTAAAAAAAACAGCAGGACGCAAGCCGGGGATCAATCAACATAAATTTACATTATGAACTGAACCCCTAAAAACTTATTTAGGTGGGGAATTTCCAAAAAAAGCATGTTTATTAGACATAAAGAGTTAATGTTGGAATTGTCAGCCCTCTAACTCCCTTGGTGTAGCCAATCAGCTTATATATATATATATATATATATATATATATACTAAGCCGGCCAGACCTATTCAAAAACTGACAAAAACTATGTCGAAAGTTTCTAATATAAGCACAATTGAGTTTGGGACAGAAAGCTATTTGATCAAGGATACTCTCTTCAGTGCCGAGTTGGTGATGCACACTTCCACAATATGTATACGGTGTTATGAAAATGTTGACATAATGTGTACATTTGTAAATACATGTGTCCATGATGACTGCGTTTGAGGGAATTTTATACTTCTGAACAAAAGTTCAATTAAAATATTTAAACTCATCCAGAGCACAAGAAAAATAATTGTTATTTTTACAATATATATTTTAATATCTTCAAATAGGAATCATTGAAATTTAATAGCCTGCTAATATATTTACAAATCTGAGTTTAAATTTTCCAATGAATTGTGACATAAACCTAATGAAATGTGTATCCTAAAACCTGTTGCAATTTCAAACTTAAAAGTTAGTGTGGCATAGATGTCTACAGGTGATTTAGAATGTGAAAGGGTTCAGATAATCTTTGTTCATTTTCATTTTATTATGTAAAAAGTTAGTATGAAGTATCAATTAATATCTGAAATGTGTGTACGAAGTGAAAAGAAAAATATCTTGGAGCTAAGCTAGAACTGGCTTGAACTACAAACTATTCGAACAGAACTGAAAATTAATTTAGTGATTTGAATAACAAACAATGCAATACAGGAAATGACAAATGATGATATATACATAGATTAAATAGAGATAATTTGTAAAAGAATTATCTGGATAGAGAAAATTAGGTAAATTATGTCACTATGCTAATCTCTATTTGTTTGTGATGTATCCTTCCAATGAGATTGTGAAATCCCTGAACATTTCAATAATTTCATGAAATCCTTAGCTTCACAATTAATGTAGTAATGGTAAACAAGCTTGTGATGCTGATTATTACTACTTGAATGGGTTCGATCCACACCAAGTGTCCCACTTGTTTCATATCAAGCTGTATATAGACTGCAAATACTGAAGTAGGATATACTTGATATTTATCAAGTTTAACTTAGTTTGACACAAGGCTACAGTAGTGGGGCACCCAGTGAGGATCAAATTCAATACAGTAGTAATAGTCAGCATCACAAGCTTGTTTAGCATTACTACACTGATTGTTAAATTAGGTATTTCATTCAATTTCTGTAATGTTCAGGGATTTCACAAAATCCCTCACAATACTGTATACTAGACATTATCTGAACATGGCCAATGTTAATCAGCTGGATGGATGTGGGTGTAATAACACTGATTTCTCAAGTTGATTACTTGGTTTCCTGCACCGGAATCCATTGTCCCTGATAAAATGATTTGTAAACGACTTTTTTATGTTCGCCCAATCCCTAGTTCTATCTAGCAGCATCAAAGGTACATAAACTACTTCGATTCTAATACTTTACTCCATATATAAAATATAGATGTGTGATTGTGAATAATACCTCAGCATATATACATGACACCAGATATATGACTGAGTTTTTTTTAATAAGTACATACACAGTATATAAACAATTATATATATGCGTTTGAGTATCTGTGACACATGATCTGTATATGTGTAATACTGGAGAGAGTTGTAATTTTCCTTACGGTGTCGTGTCCTGAGGAGAGTGTTAAATCATGGAATTAGAATATTCGTCTTGTGTCATCTGTCCTTTTTTACAAATAGTAAAAAATGGTCGTTAAATCAGATCGGTGAGCTTTGTTTTAATTAAAAGATAAAAAGTTAAAAGAATAATAAGGTAGAAGTTGCAAAGACGAAGTAAATAACAGAGTAGCTTGTGGTTTAATTCTAAAACAGGAGATCGATCTACGTACGAAGCGGTGTTTTCAGAATAGAGGATAACAGATGAGATGGCCGGCCCGAAAATGAGGGACTCGTTTCCCCACACAGGTTTTTTCAAAGAATTGGTCTCTCATTTAACAATCACATTCTACAAAATGTCGCAGATATTTACCATCAGGAGTAATTATAAAAACACGAATGAAGAAACCTCAACCACTAACCAGTTTATCATTATAAACATGTTTATTTAGTGCCGTTGTTGTTATTAATAAAATGATGGGCTGTAGCCTGAGGTAGGTGGGAGGGATAGATAATTTTGCGGAAGTAGTAATAAATGTTCGAAGAAAGGTGTCTACCGAGATTTCAAAACGATAATCCACGACATGATACATACTCGTGTATGTATGATTGTAAGTAAGTATAATAAAACTATAAAGAAACAAACACCCATTAACCACCCATCTTCATTTCTAGACCACGCTGTAAAGTACACATTTGCACAGACACATTTACATACATAAGTTATATAGAACACCCTTTAGGTAAAAGATATGAGGAAAATTTTCTAATAAATAAGAAATCAAGACATCAGATTCGGACAAGGATGTTTGGAGAATTCCGAAAAAGGGGGCCCTAATTCCCCCACCCCACAGAAAAAACATTTACTTCACATGTTTTGCAGGAAGAAAAGAAAACAATAAAAAAGATCATATTCTCCATCTCAAAGATAGGAACGGAAAAAGCACCTTTTTAGACAATAAACACCTCTTCATCGATTTGATTCAAAACGTTACTTTTTTTTTTCAATTATCCGATCGGCATGAATCCAATACTCTGACTCAAAACAATAAACGTGTTTTTTTCATTACTCGGAACGTTTAACTCATTTTAAAGTTGAAATATGACTTTTTAATGAACTTTTTCTACGTAAAGCTGACTTTAAGTGGAAGACTAGCTTTCACGTTGTAAGAATGAAGAATGAAATTCAATAAAGTGATCCCCCACTTTTCGGTCACTTTAGATAGATATATATAGATAGCTACATAGATAAATATGACATACACACCCACATAAAAGTGTTTTTAATGGAAGTCAAGTTCAAAGTAATGAAAGATATTTTTTTTTTCCTTTTAGCTGCTCTATATCAATTATGATGACTATAGAATATTCATATATTAGATGAATTTCAGTTTCATACTTTTTTTTCAAAAAAGGCGAATAAATATAATGAATGTAATCCTCTCTTTTCATCCATTTTAAATTATGTATGCAACTTTAACTTTAGTTACGGATGGATGGATGGTTTTTAAAATACTTTTTTTTCAAGTTTGTTTATGTATAAGTTCATGAGAAAGAGAGAATATCTGAATGATTGATTCTTTTAATAGAAAAGATTCAAGATGCTTAAAAGTAGGAAAAGACAAGATGAGGAGATTTTTTCACTATATCAGCCTTCCAGTCTAGAAATCAGCAAAAAAGAATTTGAGTAGATGGATCTATGGGTAAAGAAATAATTGAGTGTAAACATTTATTGATATGGGGGACTCATCATCATATCGACCTATCTCTTACTTTGGGTCTCTTCTTTCGATATTTGTTTAGGGAAAGAGTGTTAGGGATGACAACAGATCCCTGTGGGGTGATTCTTTCTCTAACTTCACCTTCATGATTATTCTTTCTACTTCACCCAAAAGAGAGCGGCTTCTTCTTCTTTTTCTTCTTCGGCATGGTCATCCGTAGTTGTTGTCGTAGTTGTGACAACAACACACCATAACAAAAAAAGTGATCAACCTCCCTGCAAGCAAGCAAGCCATGGGGGAGAGACAGGAGCCAAAACATTAATTCGATTATTATTAATTTTTTTTTCATTACAAGCTAAACCTACCTTCTCCTCCTTGGGATGCAATAATTCCACCCGAGCTGGACCAACATGGCGGTCCACCACCACCACCACCACCACTGCTGTACATGGTGTGCAGCAACGGAATAATGATTGTATGTGTGTGTGTTTATATATATATATATATACATATATATATATATATCTTATATATATATATATGTATATATATATATATATATATATATAGTATAAGGGTTTGTGAGATTTGAGGAAAAAAAAAAGGTTTAAGGGAAAAAAAGGTGGTTAGGGCCAGTCTCAGTCGGCTACTCCCCAACGGAATGTTGTACGAACCGTTTGATTATTTTCCATTTGTGAAAGGAGGCTGGGGGAGAAGAGAAGAGAGAGATTTTGTTGTTTGGCCAACAACAACGACTGACGAGAAGAGAGAGAGAAGACGACAGAGACGGAGGAGGAGGAGGTGATAAACGGATAAAACGCAGGGAGGGAGGAGGAAGAGAAGGAAATGAAGAATAATAAAAAGAAAGGTGGAGGAGGAGGGAGACCCTCGACCCAACAACGACTTTGTTATTGTTATTGTTGTTATTAATGGTGATGATGATTATGATGATAATGGTGGTGGAGATGCACCTGTGACGTCACGGCTAGGGGACCACAACGGCGATGACGATAATAATGATGATGATGATGATGATTGTTGGCACCCTTCTCCCACCTGAAACACCCGTAATTGTAAAAGAAAAAAAAATCATTTGACTCTCTTCCACGGTTGTTGGCGTTGTTCGATATACCCAGAAAACTTCACAGACACACACACACACACACATAGGTACGCAGACAGCTCTACGAGAACTATATACACATTAGATACCATGCACTACCCAGGTATGCACTCTCATACATACACACCACAGACCCTGAGGTATTCACTTCAATTGAAGTACAACATCAGTACACACTATAGACACCTACACCGACATCTGCAAAAACGCGCACACGCTCATATACTAATGTACACAGTAAGACGCGCGATCGTGCACACACACGCACACATTAATTCAAGTTTTCTTTCCCATTAAAATTTAAATGATTAATTTGTTTCATTTTCAGACGAACTCAAACTCGGCTACCGAAATCCACCGAGAAGTGACGGACGATGAACCATCGTTTTTTTTTTACGTAGTCTCATACTGCGAACAAGCCTCATTATTGAAAACTTCACTCCACTATGGAGATCATGCTGAGCAGATTAAGAGGAAAAGGCGATTTTTCACATCACATTTTATGACAAACAACTACAACTGGCAAACAATGGTATACCATTCAAAATTTATAGAAATCAAATGAAAATTGCAAATAAAACTAATCTTATTTTTCTAGCAAAAGCCTTAATGAATAATAAAACTAAAAAAAAATCATGGGTTTATGATGAGGTGACATACGTATCAAATACACCCCTTCTTCCCAATGTTGACTGTAGTACCTGCAGAGCAGAGATGTTGAATCATTTCGTTTTTGCATAAGACGGAATTCAAGGAAAATGATATAAAATATAACTTATTAAATGATGTGAATGAATGAAATAAAATAATTTCATCATACTTCATTTACAAGTTTCAGTAAATTGTTTTTCAACTTTTTCTTTTAACCCCTCCTTTTTTTTTCTTAAAACACACGTATACATTGGCAATGGCATAGACATTTTTTGAAACTCTTCTTGAAAGATACCTCCTGTTTTCCGTATATTTTTTCAAGAGATAAAGGAATGGACCCCCCACAAAAAAAGACTATCACTGACCCATGTGAGAATCATTTTATACTGATGCTAAGAGGAATCGTTATTACGCTGTCATCAATCACTTGAAAATTGAAACTATCCCCAAAACCAAGTGACAAAATACAATTCATCTTTCGTAGAGATTTATATATGCGAAATGTATTTCTCCCTCCATACGCCAAGAGGCATTTTATACACACACACATAGGATATCGTTCTGTGAAGTTCTAAGGCAGCTGATTTTTTAATAACTTTTGATACATCAGACAAACATGCAAATCTCTCCGTTGGATTTTTTTCCGTTGACATGTTAAACATCAGATTACTCCACAAGGCCTCCTTGCCCTATTAAATATCTTCAAGTTCAAAAATATAATAAGTATTTCAAGTAACTGCAGAAACGTGTTCCGCTCTTCAGTTTGAATGAACGTTGAGAAGATGGTGGATCACTTGAGTGAGTGAACGTTATAAAAAGAAAGTTGACATATTTAATGCACAGCATATGCCATAATATGCCTTTCGCTTGATCATGAATGAAAAAAAGTTATTAAAACGTAAATGCACACTGCACAAGTACTTTACAGACACCCTGTAAGTATATTAACTTTTATTGGCCGGTACTGTAGGGTCTTTAATCAGGTCTGGCACCCATTCGGCAAAGTCCGTGCAGGTTCGGCAGGTGTGGGTCTTTCCCGATTTCAAGAGGAGGAGAAAGGGTTTCCACGGGAGGAGGAGGGGATCTATTAGCAGAAAACAAGAAGAAGACAAATCAGCGCGGCTGCGAGTAATAGTGACAGTAAATACTGTTAGACGGAGGGGGAGTATGGTTATTCCCGCGATTATTCTCAGAGTCTCGGGATGTCACGGGGAAACAAAAAAAGTCCCCCAACAACCGGTGCTGTTCATCAAAGTGAAACCAATAAAAAATAGGAGTTTTCAGGTCCAGGGAGGGGGGAAGGTTTCGGTTCACTGACATCTACAGGGGGCAAAACAAGTTTTTGTTGTTGTTTACATGTGACTAGTTGAAGTAAAGTTACCGAACAACAAACGGGTCTCATTTTCACACGGACTTGCGGACAAGGTCTTAGTTGAGGGGATGGATATTTCTTGACTTCACCCTCATAGGATTTTTTCGGGTATCATACTGAGAAAAGCCTACATGAAATATTATAAAGAATGTTTTTCAAAAAGGTTTAGAAAGGTCGAAAACAAACACTAACCAGTCAAAAAGCCTGAAAAGTTGAAAACACCAAAGCTATTTATATTCTATTTTTTTTTTTTTATTTCCCTCTTCTATGAACCTGCAGTCAAGAAGGGATTGTTTAGTTTTACCTGCGTCCCATAGACGTTAACAATAGCAATTCATAGTTCATTACTCAGCAAAAACAATCAGTTGACTAGTTTTTTAAAAAGTGCTAAAAAGCATGTCAAAATGAGAAAGAAGAGATCAAGAGAAGGGAGGATTGAGAGAGCAAAATAGAAGCTAGCAGGTGATTTGTGGGGGAAATTTCTTCTACCTTGCCTCATACAAAAGGAAGACAGACAACATCTACGATCACTTTTTTCCCCCCAAGATGTAAGATTTATTTTATTAAGTGAATGAAAAGATATGCGAACTACAAAATGGAAAGGAAAAACTTTCTTTAAAAGATAATAGCACGTAGTTCAGTACGAGTGGAATTCTGTATCCTTGAAAATGTTGCTGTTGAGATAGGTGTTTGCCGATAAAAGTAATCATTGACTTCAAATTAAAACAGTCCAAGTTATGATAAAAATGTGTTGTTTTTGGACAAAATTTTGTGCATTCCTTTCTTTTTTTTTTGAAAAAACAAAAAAAAACTTGTTTTTTTTTTTTATTTTTAATTTTAATACTTTTGGGGATTTTTTTTAAATAGAGTGCGACTGCGTGGGGCAGTATTGGTTGAAACTAATCCCGCGTCAAAATTTACCTCCTGATTGTTCATATTTAACAAATTTGATATATCTACTCTATAAATGGCAGATAATTTCAAAAAAAGTTACATGATAATTTTTTTCAAGAAATTTTCATCATTAGTGACGATGACGAAGTTTTAAAACGCAACGACATGGATTGATTCACTTAAGCTTTTCCAACATGGAAAAAAAGTTCACAAATGTTCAAAGTTGATAGCATTTTTCTTCTCGAAACGAATCGATTCGAAATGATAAACTATTTTTTAACTTATTCGTCAAACTTTATCCTTTATTGAAGCAACATTTCAAGTCTTAACTACCCACATTATCATTTTTATATTACATTTTTTAAATGCTTTTCTTTACGCAAATTTTTCAAATATTTATTTAAGATTCAACAGGAAAAATGCGTTGACAAGTATCGGAATCGTTTTCTCAATAATTGATAAGTTTGGAAAGAAACGCCATCACAGCAATCATAAATTGTGAAACAGGTATACAAAATGTATTCAGACATACAAAATGGCAAATCTAGTTTATAAAATATCTTCCAACCTTTAAGCATTTGTGATGTAGTGACTATAATAATTCTTAAAAGTATCTGAAACTGGTGAGTAAACAACAACTAGTAAACTCAGAGGTATAGTTGATGAACGCAGTGGGATGGGGCGATCTGAAAATGCCTCTGATGCCCCCAAAAGCTTTATTATTAGTAGTTCTCCTACTGTATTTCTAATGACATTATACAATTACAAATTTCATTCAATATTGGGGGGGGGCAAAGCGAGCCAAGACACCCGGGTCCAAAAATCACAAGCCACGCTTCTCGGTGAACTATTTTATAGACCTACAACTCTATTGCTAAAAAAAGAATTTTCTGATATTTAATCTACTTCTATTTGCTTCTATAGTATGTTTATGACCTTTTAGTCCATTATATCATCATCTACTAGTCGAGTAAAGAACACGCCAGGATGGATAGATACGAAACCACATAATTTTTAACATTTCTGTTAATATAACATTTTATTTGTTTCAACATGACAATAGAGAAATAACTTTTTTTTAATGGAGAATATTGAATTAGATTCAACAATACGCAAAATGCGTCTTTTCTTGTTGAAGAGACCCGACACGAACCTCTGATCGATCACCTAAAAATAAGTCATGAAAAAGAATTTGAGTTCTTTTTGGAATGCATACATCTTTTAATTAAAAAAGTTGGGAGAATCAATGTGTTATAATAATGCAAGAAAAAAGTGAATTTATTCTATTGTATCGCTTTTATTCTAAAAGGTAAAAATCTAAACCGGAAGAGAGCGGGAATTTCACTGACCCATTTAAAGCCGTTTGTTGCAATAGAAGAAAATAATCGGTCATTTTTTTAGTTCAACTTCCTTCTTCAAATTCTTTCAAGGTCATAAGAAATTAAGCATACTTATATGATTTTATTATTAACTGTAATGCAAAAAATGAATTGAAAAAAATAATCGTAAAGGAGAGCAAAGCTTCGTGGATGAGCCTGTCACCAAAACGCGTTAACATGGTACAAGATGGTTGCATGAAAAATATTTTCTTGGCTCATTTCATTTGTTCAATTTTGCAAAAGATTGGCGTAGCGTTACTGGAAGGCTTCGTCATAATTTTCGATGTCAACATTTGTCTTTAATAGATTTGGTAGTTGTACAATGCCACCAAAAATTATTTTTTTAAACTTGAACGATATTTGATCAAAAGAGGCGTTTCAACACAAAGCTAGACTCAAGAAGAGTTGCAATATTGTTACATGCACACAGACACAAATACTGACATCTTCTAGAACAGACATTGTTACACAATCATTTACCCCCACATGTAATCAAGTCTAGACATTTATTCATTTAGTCTCCTGGCGTTTCTTTTAAGAGTTTTTATGGTACCTAATTGGTTCTTTTATTCTAAAATGAGGTGATGGGTAAAAGAAATGCCCCAGAAAATAGAAGTTTATTTCAATTCAAACATATGGCTACGTAAGTGTACTTAAATGTCGAGCGTTTTATCTCTATAAGTGGGTCATATAAACTTGTAGTTAATGACTAATGGGACCTGTTTCTGAAGTTTTCATTATATTAGCGTACTTTTCATTTTTATTTTTCAGTTGGTATGAATTGATGGCGAATTGTAAACAATATGATTATTTGTATTATGAATTATTGCATTGATACACGTTTTTCATCATAAAAGCATCGTTATGGTCGCAAACGTTGAAATGGATCATTCATTATTTTTGTAACTGTTACACTACTAGTAAAAATGACAAAGTATCACAGATTAACATCACGGGAGTTAAGCAACGTTATGTAGAGTCAATGCAACGTGGATGGCAGAAAGAAAATTGAATACAATTCTCAGATTCAGCAAAACAAGGCATTGACAACTTCGTTCTTAGCTTGTAATGTTTCCTGGAACAGGTTTTATGTTGGATCCTTTTCTCCAGACTCCTGTTATCATTTTAGATTTTCACATGACTTGTACAGAATCTCAGGTTCATCCCAATATTTATCAGTTCTGTTTTTGAAAGAATTCACACCTTTTAACACATTATTTCATTAGATAGACTATTCATTCCATAACCGCACTATGCGGACTTTTTTGTGTGTATTTTCTTCCCATTTTTTGATGAAGCTACCAACCCTCTCGTCATAATTTCTGTTCACGATCTTCTCTATCATATCACCTCTTACTTTTCTATAGCTCAGAGTGGATAGCTTCAGTTTACAGAGACGCTCTTTCTAATTTAGATTATGCCATTCTGAATCCTTGCTTCGTTGCTCCCCTTTGAACTCCTATTCAATGTATATACTCTGAGTGGATTCGAACTAAGTTCAATACCCTTCCCCAAGCAAATCAAGAAGCGAAGTAAGCAAATTGAAAAGTACGGCAACTAAATTTGAAAATAATCGATGAATAATCATATCCACAAGTGGATCGAGGGACGAGTCCGAACCCCACCCCCTCTTTGCTCGGGAAAGGCACATTTAATCTTTTTTTAAATATCCGGATAAACAAGTTTTATAAATAAAAATCCCAAGCATTCATTAATTAATCTTGTAAGGATTATTTCATGAAAAGAAAATGTGATACCGTATGGGCAGTTATGAGCGAATATATAAATGTATCTTTTAATGGACGAATATCTCTCAATCAAAAAATATTCCTGGATTGACCCAAAATTTGAACAATTCTTTCTCACTCCATTGTCCACTCCCCCACAAAATTTCATTGAAATTCATTGAGAACTTTTGGAGATACCGTGTGGAAAGATAGATGGAAAGACGGACGCAACCAAATACATACCTTCGTTGGCAGAGATAAATTAGTTTACTAATACCGTCAAAAATGAGTGTTGTAGATAAATAATTTTGCAAATTAAACTGTATTTCAAAAAATATCAAAAACATTATGTTGTTCCTCATTTTTAAGTCCAAACAGAATGAATCCAGATTTTTTAAAGCATTTTCCAATGAATAAGCAAGAAAGCACATTGGAATTCGTTGAGGACTTTGGGAAATATCGTATAGACAGACATGAGCAAAAAATATGAAGAAATATTTTCCAATCGAGAACAAATTCCCGAGTTCACCCCAAAATTTAACCACTCCTTCTTTAGTACATGGTCCACGTTTCTACAAAATCTCATTGATAACTTTTGGAGATATCTTTTGAACAGTCATGCACATATACATAATTATATGAAAACAATCTCTCAATCGAAAAAAAATCCCTGGATCCGCCCTCAAATTTTACTACTTCTTTCTGTTTTCTTCCATCCTCTCCACAAAATCTAATTGACATGGACACGATCGAATACATATATCTGTGCAATTTCGCTGGCAGAGGTGATTAAGGGTAATTACAGTTCAATAAGCATTCAATAACAATCAAATCTCCCTTTACTAGTAGCAAATATTACTAACAGAAAATATAGCCAATTAGCCTTATATTTGAACAATATCTAAACGTTTTGAAAACTATCCCATGAGAAATAATTTCAGCTTACTTTACTAACCAGATAAAGCTTTTTTGTAGTGTTTTTTTTTTAATTATACACTACTTACACTTGTGGCTTCTATAGAAAGGTGACGTATTATTGAAAAAATTCCAGTGAATTATTCCAATTATTAAGATAATCTACTTAGATAATACGCCACGGAATGGACAATATTTTGTTTGTAACATTTGTCAAGGGAGATAACTTCCAAATGTAAAACGAAGAGTAGCCTCCCTTATCGATATTTCAAATACGTAATAAATCCTACTTTATTCAGGTTGGACATATGAATAAGAAAATTCAGAGCAACATAATGTCTATTTTTTTTCAAGTGAAATTGTAAAATTATTAAAAAATGTCATCATTTTTTGATGACACAGGTCTACTAGTGATGTTAATAATCTTTCATTTTTACGTTACTGAATCATCAAATATTAGCCCTAATAAAAAAAATTTCGTTATAACTCATTATTTTGGCATGAATATTATTAATAAGTATCAAATTGATACTAACTATCAAGCAAGGCATTAGAGTTAATGCCCTTCTTGTCCTTTCTAAAAATGGTCAAATTTTTCTCATTACATTCATTGAATAATTTGATCATGAAGTTACCATAAACTTTATACTTACGATTCGGGATTTGTGTTAATATTGATTCTCATTTCTCAAATATAACAGAATTTCAGGCTTAATAAGCAAAATAAATATACTGCATTCAAGACAGAAATAATTATTCACCGGCACGGCACCAATGATCGAGACAGGTGCCGGTCCCGCCACTTTAAAATAGAAAAAAAATTCGCAAATGATTTTTAGTGCTTTCAATCTATAAGACTGTCTTTCCCAGAGAAAATTTGTCAGTTTTCAAAAAAGTTGAATTTTTTAAGGTTTGTGTTGGGAGTCATTTACAATGTGTAACTATAATGCTAACCTGAACACACACTTTTCGCCATTCGTACGGAAGTATGGCTTTGAAGTATTCGATTACTTCCCTTGAGAAGGTTTCAATTTTTTTTCACAGTTAATATTTTGTAATTTCATTAAGATGACCCCCCAACACACACACACACACACACACTTCTATTTTTAAAAGGCGGGATCCTTCTCGATGACGAGTGCCTTATTTGCCTTTCGGCATTTATGGAATTTATCTCATCATTGTGTCAGCAGTAGCTACTTTTGAAGTGATGAAAATGTGTCAATCAGGCACCTTATAAGATGCCGCACTCGAAGGAAACCCCCGTAGCATTTTTTTTTTTTTAATTTTTCACAATTTATCCTAGTTACCTAATTTTTGATCGAACCACATTCCCCTGGTGGTTGTTTTATTTTCCGAAGATTTTATATCACTTCATGAAAATATTTTTCAACCGTATCAAAAAAAATTAAAAAAATAAAAAAAACATGGCGAAACTGACGTAATCTCTGACACTGACAGAAATGTACATATTTATTTTTAAATCAGTCTAGTTGGAGATCATTAATTTTTTTCCAATCTTTTTTGTTTGTTTAGAAAATCAACAAGACTGTATTCTTCCAACAACTTTTTTCTTTATTAAGAGATTTTTTTCCATTTCAAATTACTGTAGTATGTTTTAAAATGGAGAGAAGTTGTCTTTCAGTGATGCATAAAAATACCTATAAAAATAAACACAAAACAAAAAGCTTGGGTAAACAAATGAAAAAGTGAAGAATCTTTAAAAAATGATTATTTTTTTAAGATAATAGATTTGCCTACATAAATCACATAAGATTCGTTTTGGTTTATCCAAAAATATAAATTTATACGTAGGTCAATTTCATGTCAATATTCCTTGTTAATTTTTTTTTCATTTCATACCATTTCCTGAAATACCCAGAATGCATCGCATATTAATTTAATCTCATTCATAAAAATACAATTTTCCCCATAACACGTTTTTCCCTGCAAAAGTCGTGTTTTATTTCTCATACGTTCTTCTAATTCTGTTGCCATCAAAGAAAGATACCGTAATATTTACACTGGGTTTCGAATGATAGACATTACGGACACACATTTGTAGTTTTAGTTAGTAGTAGTTAATAGTTAGTTAAGGTTAGCAGAGATTAGAGAGTATTAGAAATCTATCTACCAAAAATAAATCGGGGACATTTCTAATGTCATTACTAGATCATTTTTCAACAATATTCGACATGACTCGAAATCCGCCAACAGAGTAACAAAAGCAAAAATATTTGATCCTAATTACTTATGAACTCCCTCAAATGTCCTCAACAAAGCCACCCTCCTCGTGATATTTAACAACTGACTGCTTCTTCCATTCACGCAGCAACGGCAAGACCGCAAAGATCGTCTGCATTTTATGAATAACGTTCAACTGCAGTGGTTTTAAAATTATGAGAAAATCGTAGGATAAAAGGTCACTGAAAAAATTCATTGTGTAAAAAGGAAACCGTCATAATAGAGTTATAAATATAACTTAATAAATGAAGTAATACCAAGATTTTAACGGATTCAATGTCGATAAAAATATAAATTTTATTTTATTACTAAAATAAATCCAAATATTTGTCAAGAGAAAAGCTACAAAAGACTTCTCTTTCTGGTCATTATGGGAAATTATAACAGTTCTCCAATTGACGTTCTATTGGCACACAACCTTTTTATTCGAGTTGTTCAAGTCGTGTGGTTAAATATTAACGTGACATCACGTTATCGTTCATATTCATTCCGTAATTAAAATATGATCTTAAACGGTTGTAAAGAAGTCACAGGACTAGTTATAAATTATAGAATGTGTTGCTTAAAAAAAGAAGAAAAATGAAAGTATTAAATCTTTGTATAAATAAGCAGTACAATTCAAACATGACTTTTTTGTGGTCACCTTTTAAATATATTTTCGTTATCAGAAATGTTACTGTTTTTTGAAACGTTTTTTTAAAAACTTTTCCATCAAGTTTAGTTTCAAATTTTAAAAAAAGACAACAACAATGTTTCAAATTGTAAGCTTCGAAGCAAAAAAGACCTCTTTCAACAAATAACGACATTGTTTCTTATTTTAGCAGATCCAATTCTTCACCAAATTAAGCTCGGATAGTGTGTAAGGGAGAAGAGTGACTAAAACCTATTATTTTTCTTTGCTTAGAGTTGGAGCACATTTCTCTTATTGGGGTTGTTTTGCAATTTAATTTCTTAAAGAAAATTTTTCAAGCATTATGGAAAGAAAAAAGGTTTTCTTTCTTGTAGTTTATTAGGTTAGCTTTCCATATTATCATGATTATTGTTGTCGACGGTCCGGTCAATTTTAACAAAATAAAAAACGCATATCAAATTTCATTTTTTTTTTTTTCAATGGAATTTTATAAAGATTTTTGGGTGGTTTCTTCTCGATTTTTTGACAATAGCAACATTTTTCACAACTATTTGTATTTTTATTAATATCATTTCAAATCTGAAAAAAAAAATAGTGCGTCCCAACTAAATAATGGTAAAGGGGAGGGGGGCTAACCACTCTTTTTAAAAGTCAAAATAACACAATTCAACAACGTATTTTGAAAATTGAGACCTGGCTATATAAACAAGAGAAAAATATAATGACAATGAATATAAAGTATAAAGAATTCTCCGTATTTTGAATATTTCACTTTTAAACTGAGAATGAAAGACATTACACTTGAAAAAATGTTTTGAACAAAAGTTACAATAGTTTATGATATAATAGTGAATAGACTAATTATACAAAGTTTCAAAAATAAGATGTTGAAATTCTAATCAATTTACAAAGAATACAACGTTCGGCAAACATTGAGTTTTTAACCGTAGTAATTGGATCATTTGAATGGGACTGATTTTGACACTTCACCGTCTTTTCGAAATACTGTTCCGTTTTTCTTTCATGAATCTTCTCACTTCTAATTATTCATGCGCCATTTTTTAGAACAGGTGTGAAATTTTCACATCTGCGCACACACTGAGGTAGAAATGGCGCATAAAATGAAAAGAAATGAGAGAATTCGTGAAATTGATGTCAAGACGCGGTGAAACGTCAAAAGTAGTTCCGTTCAAATGATCCAATAACGACGATCAAGAACTTCATTTTTAACTGACTAAGGTCCGGTCAAGTTTCCCATAATTTAAATTTCACCATCTGATCTGAAATTTACACATTTTAATTTAATCACAGAGTCTTTGGGGATAGATATGAACTAAGTAAAAAGTTAAGGAACTCAAAGTGATCGTCATGAGAATATTTGAGAAGATTTTGACGAGTTTTTTCAAGAGGGGATCAGTAAAATGTCGTCTCCAGTGGTTTCCCTTTTTTAGCTGAACTTGAGGATCCCAACGTTGCCAACTTAAATAAAAAATTTTTTCGCTACTACAAAAAGAATTGGCTAAGAATGACTAAATCGTCCCTACTTTTGGCAAAGTTTAGGGCTAAAATGTTTTATACCCATTTGAAGCCGAATTATCAAACAAAATAACTATATACTAAGATTCCTGAACAAATAAATAGAAAAAAAAATTGTACATCTACTTTCAAACTTACCAGATTTGCAGTGGATAATCTAAATCAATTAAGTATCTGACTCTAAAAATATTCTCAAAGCAGAAGTTTCAGTTGAAATTCAGTTCATCGATCTCAATGAAAATTCAGAAAAAAGAATTGATAGCTTGATTTGCTTTCAAAAATGATCAACTTTATGGCTACAAATATATCTTTTCAGAGGGGTATAAAATAAAATAAAATTGACTGATTCTGTTTTTTCAAAATGGAAAGATTTTCGACCAACTGCTTCGTGAAGATTTTTATCGGCTAAATAGAGGGGAAAATAGCCAACTCTAACCGAAAGATGCCTGATTTGGCATCTCTGGAGGATTGAAATGTGGGATGAAGCAGGGTCGCCAGATTGTTAGAGTTGTTTCTGGCCAAAAATGGCCAAATGCGAGAATTGTTTATAAGAGCAATTCTTCATTTTTTTTATCAGATGAAGTATTGTAAATCATTATTAATTCGAACAATTTTTTTGTTCATTTGTTCACTTTCATTGCAATTCTGCAGTTGCTTTCATTTATAGCAACTTCACCATGATGGGCAAAGTAAAGTGAGAATAAAAAGCAACTGAAGGAGAATAAAAATATGTTTAAAAAAACGATGAAAATAATTGTTTCTAAAACATCACAATACTTGAGTACACATAAAATGAAGATTTATTAAAAATACTACAGCAACTAAAACAAAAATTCAAATATAGCTAAACCAAGAAATTTGTGGGTTTTCAAAGAGGCCAAAATGGCAACCCTGGGTTGAAGCAATACATTGGACCTAAACTAAAAGATAATTAATTGCATGAAGACAACTATTTCTGTGACTTGATTTTCAACATTCATTCATAGATTGAATCACAATATATTTAAATATTTTGAGATTTTTTTTTTTTTTCTAAATCAAAATAGTGCAACTAAGCAACTATGGTCACAATTGGATGCTGCATGACATCATGCAGATATGTGATCTGTTGAAAATTCATAAAGCAACGCAGTAACAATATGACAACAACAGAATTTCAACCAGGACCACCTCGGTTAAGTTGAGCCAAATTAATATAACTCATTTCAGAGTAATATCCAATAGAATGTTCGCTTCAAAGAAAAAAAAATGACCCCACGTCTCTACAATCGAGTATGTGGTTGACAGAGTCTGCCATAAAGCGATGATTCAAACAAGTGAGACAGTCCCATGTTCATTTAGAATAAGGGACTTTGATCCTTACTTTCCTACATGCGTCAGATTACGCTGAGCTAAATGAATATCTACATTGACAAGGTGGTTGCTAGCTAACTCTGATGTGAGTATTTATTTATCAAGCTCGGCCAAGTCTGGCATAGGGCCATCAGGGCCAATCATAGTACAATGTGCTTTTTAAAAGACTTTTATATTATTACATAATACACAATGTAATTTTTTTTGTTTCTTCGTCAGTTACAATGAACTTTTCCAATTAAATGCAACAGTTTTGCTGATAAAAATATCTCCAACCCATAATTTGAAACAATGGACCCTCCCAATAAAACAAGTTCAGCCATTTTTTTGAATAATCAGGTCTAAAAGTAAGGAAGATTATGTAAACTAAGTCAACAGAAAGACAGGTAGATATTTTGATTAAATGCATTACAGTCTCTCTCTCTCTCTAGATATATATATATATATATATATATATAAATTTTCCTAAAAATATCATCTAACAGAAATTCAAATGTCGGTATATCTTGATTAGTGCGGTTAATTTGTTCCAAAATTTTCCATTATGTTCAAAACCATTATTATAATTTAATGCAATAATTTTTTAGCATATATTTGCATTAACTCCTATTATGATAAAAAGCCCAGTTTGTATTAAAGATTTTATGATCCACTGACTGATCCTTTGAATTTGTGGCTTGCATATATTATCCCCGTTCCATATACCAAACACATGAAGGGAATGATAAAAACAAAAGATTCGATCACAACTGCCATATCTTTAGTGATAGTAAAAAGTTGTTAATTTTCTTGTTAAATGAGAAAATGACTGAATCTGATGCCAATCACTCAGATCAGCAACACTCAATTATAAAAGGACTCATACCACCAGGGTAAGAAGATGAGCCCCACTCCCCAAATAACAATCAATTAAGCTATTTTTTTTAAACATGCACCATTTGAAACAGGTCTGCTTGGCAGTGTACCCTAGATCTTTTTGAACTTCGTAATAATCTAACCTGACTGGGTGAAGATTGGCAACACTCAATCGGACCAAGTGAAGATCCATTGGTAAATTCGTCATTACAATATAGATAAGAATGAGTGTAAACACAGACCCAATACTATCAAGTAGCAAATCATCCATTTTTTTTTGTATTCTTCACATTTGTACATTCCAGAGGTACCTTAATTTATAACTTCTAGCTGTTTTGGCTAATTATAAGTAACAAACACAGGAACAGACTAACTTTTAGTATTATATAGATAGAAATCAGATTATTATTATTGGGGTTAGCCCAAATGCAGACCCTACACTAGCATAATTCAGTTGCAAATCACACAAATCGTTTGTTTTATTGCATTCTTCAAGAATTTAGAGCTACCTTAATTCAGAACTTCTGGCTACAATGCACTTAAAGGTCACAGATAAATGGAATCAGACTTTTAGTATTATATAGATATGCTATAATTTTGTTAATTGCTACGCTGATCACCATTGGGGCAAAAAAACTCTTATTTTTCTTGACTGTAATCAACATGTTCTTTCTCCTACTGGAGCTGTTGCAATGAGTCACACTAATTTAGGATGATCCTCAGACAGCCAAGTCTATCAGTTTCCTGTTCTATGATGATAGAGCAACAGGTATACTTTGAGAGTCAAGGTCACAGATGTAATAATAGTTGATGGGTAAGGGGGAAATTATAAACTGATAAATTGAGATTGAAGTGAGTTGATTATTAGAAACCACCAAACAAAACTGTCACTGCAGGTTTCTTCAATTTTTAAGTTGGTCTGGCTGGCTCACTTAGTATGTATTCTGCATACAAGCTGTACACATAGAGCTAGAGGGTTGAAAATTTCAACATTTACTTTTTAATATGTCTGGAAAAAAGTAGTTGTTTTTTTTAGGACTATTCCCCTAATAGGTTTTTAGTGGAGATTTAATTTGCGACGTAATTTTGTGCCTGGCTTTTTTTAAAGGTCAGACATTTTTTAGTGATCACTGCCCAACAAAAGGCAAGAGAAAGACCTCATTTATAGATCATCCTCTTATCAAATTTTTTATTGATCACCATTAACACGGTATACTGCCAAAAAACATTGGTCACGTGACGGTTTCTATCGAGTGACTAACCAGATCTGTCTTTGAGTCATCATCATCAACTTAAATGCCATGTTTAGTAGGCTATTCTTCATGACAAAAAAAAAACGATATTGTCACTAGAAAAAGATGAAATTGTAAAGGATAAACAGTCAGTTAAAAACTGTAGCATCTAGACTTGGCATCTCTTCATTTTGAAATTTGAACCATAGGCATATTTTATGACAGGTTTTATCTGTGAATTCCTCTTTTTTTTCAGTAAAACTGGTTTTGTTTACTGACTTTTGGCATAGAATATATTTTTCTTTTCATAATGATGCATGAACTTGAGTGTTTTTATAAAGAAAAGATGTATTCATAATGAAAATATTATAAACCAGAACAGTTGATAAAATTGGACTTCATTAATATAACAGAAACAGTTAATAAAAATTTTTTTCAACAGTTTGAATAAATGAATTACAATGTAAATCATAACTGTTCCTAATCGTAATATTTGATAACAAATACATAATTTCTTTAAGGAAGGAAAAAAAAACATTACACAATGTAGAAGAGAAAAATATATGAAAACATTTTTTTCCGAAAAATTAGGAGATATTTACTCATATGGCTTTCCATAACAAAATTCATCAATGCTTCAAAATCACAGCTTATTAACCTTTTGACAACGATCTATAAATAAAATGGTTAATGTTGAAAATTGGGGCATAATTTTTGACACAGAATCCAAGTTTTCACCAATACTGGAATTATCTCCCTGTTCGATACTGGATAGGATATATTTGAGTCTTATCTTATAAAATTTTTGTGTCATGATGAAATGGAGGAAGTCAGGAAATTGCATCCTCTCGAAATTTCTCCTGATTATTAGACGTCATCACAACTTGTAGAAAAGTAAAGCTATTCGTTATCTTCCTTTTCTATGAGACTAGTTAGAAAATATATGGGGAGGGGGGGGGGTAATTCAGTATTAGTAAAAACTTCAACTTTAAAAAAAATTATGCCTCAATTCTCCACATTTACCGACAAAATTTTAAAAATCTATAGCACTAAATATCTTCTGTGGAAGTTTACCAATGGAGTAATGATACAGTCTAAATAGGGCTACATATCAGGTGCCTAGGTGGTGTTAAGTGGCACAATGGTTATCTTCACAGAAAATGGATTTGGCGGACTTAGTTTGAGTTTCAGTCGAGACTGTTCGCATTCACTTCACACTAAAACCCGTCGGAAAGGCAGGAATCCACTTCTTCCCTCAGTTATGGGCAAATAGCAGGGCAGATGGAACCATTTCGTCCTGTAAGGCAGTTCAACTAAGAGATGGTTACTCTAACCGAAAAACCTACAGCTTAGCAGTCGCCATAGCTGGTTCCAAGCTCAAGTAAAGGAGAAGAATTAGGTATGGAGCTAGCAATAAGACTCTGGAACATCCACTTGCTACTGAAACAGTAGCATAGTGGTTGCGACCCTACAGGAATAAAAGAAAAAAAAAGAACTGGTGCCTACCATAATATGATAGTTAAAAAAGTAGCCTTGCAGACCAATTCACAAGTGTAGAGAATTTGATACTGCAGCTTTGTGCTAGACTAAGCTAAATTCAAGTAAATAATTTATATAGATTTGTCTAATTTATCAGCACCCATAGACTATATAACATGCATGATCAATATCTCCAAATCAAATTCTATCTAGCACTGCAATGATCCTTTCATTAAGCACGTCAGTGATCCTACCACCAAGCACTGCAGTGATCCTTTCAAGACAATGACCTTTTCACCAAGCACAGTAACAATCCTTGACCCCAACAGTGCAATGACCCTTTCACCACAACGATCCTTCCACCAAACATTTCAATGTTCTTTTCATCCAGCAATCCTTTCACCAAACACTGCAATGATCCTTTCACCAAACAATTCAACAATCATTTCACCAAACAATTCAACTATCCACTCAGAAAGCAACCTTATGATCTTTTCACCAGGCAATGCATCGACCCTTTCACCAGGCACTGCATCGACCCTTTCACTAGGCAATGCATCGACCCTTTCACCAGGCAATGCATCGACCCTTTCACCAGGCAATGCATCGACCCTTTCACCAGGCAATGCATCGACCCTTTCACCAGGCAATGCATCGACCCTTTCACCAGGCAATGCATCGACCCTTTCACTAGGCACTGCATCGACCCTTTCACTAGGCACTGCATCGACCCTTTCACTAGGCACTGCATCGACCCTTTCACTAGGCACTGCATCGACCCTTTCACTAGGCACTGCATCGACCCTTTCACTAGGCACTGCATCGACCCTTTCACCAGGCACTGCATCGACCCTTTCACCAGGCTCTGCCACCATCTTCTCATAAAGTAATCCGGTGATCATTTCACCAAGCAATAAGTAACATTTCAAAGTTTAGAGGTGTGTTGTATTTTCCATGACTATAATGCTAAACTAGAATCTTGTTGTGTTTCCAGTGAAAAATGCTCTGATATCGTATAAGAATACCTTCTCTCCAAATTTATTCTTCAAAAGAATATTTTACAACACTTATCTGTAAACAATATTTTTTTTTTTCAACATGTTAATCATTTTTCCTGCTGGGGGGGGGGGAATTTTATTCATGATTCAATTGATATATCATTTCTCAGAACACAAAATTTTGGGATTGAAGGTTACGTTATGTGGAGGGACCTTTATTTTTCTCTTCAAGGGGCCAATATGATAGAAGGTATTTTTTTCCAATTCAGGAGTCAAAATTTAGGTGAATTTCTTATTTCAGGAATCAAAATCAATGGAAAGAGTTCCTTTGAATTCTAGGGGTCAAAATGAATTTTTCTTTTCACTTTTAGGGGTCAAAATCATGGGAAAATTCAAATTCAGGATAAATTTCTCCCCATTTTTAGGGATCAAAATATAAGGGAATTCCCCTTCCATTTCAATCAATGGGGAACTATTTTTTCCCCTTTTAGGGATCAAAATCTAAGGGGAACTTTTTTTTCACTTTTAGGAGTCAAAATTGAGAGGGGAAATTCTATATCACTTTTAGAGGTCAAAATTGTGAAAAAGATTTTTTTCCATTTTTAAGGTTCATAATCAAAGGGGAATTTTCTTTCTTCACTTTTGTGGATCAAAATCAAGGAGATTTTTTTTTCTCAATGTTAGGGGTCAAAATTGTGGAGGAAGACTTTTTTTTCAATTAAGGGGGTGGATTTATCTAGGTGGATTTCTTTTTCAAGGGTCAAATTCAAAGAGGAACTTTTTTTCAATCTATTTTGACAATCATAGCAGAACTTTTTGTCACTTTTATTGGCCAAAATCAAAGGGGAATTTTTCACATCACTTTTTGGGATAAAAATTGAGGTGGGGCTTTTTTCATTTTTCAAGGCCAAAAGTGTGGGAGAACTTTTTCTCTTCTTTAGGGGTCAAAACCAAGGGCGAGTGTCTTTTTCAATTTAAAGTGTCAAATTTTCAATTCAAGGTGTTAAAAACAAGTTCTCCTCCTTTCCATGGTTCAAAAATAAACTTTTTTTTTTCAAATCAGTATTTCTCTTCTGAGTGTCTAAAGCAAAGCCAGTGTTGCCAACTCAATTTTTCACGCATTATCAATCTTGGAAAAGAGTCAGAAAATGCCAAAAATACATTGTTTAGGCATCTTTAGCCATTTTAAACAATTAGAATATCCAGAGATAGCTAATATAGCTCCAAAACTGCTGAAAAATGGCTATAAAAAATTTGAGTAGAAACTTCTTTCAATTCAATCATTAAACATTGAATTTTTATGCTTCCAAAACAAGAAACAAGAAAATTAGGAACACTGGAAACAGTATTGTTACATATGCAGTTATTTTTCTCCTAGGTATCACTGGTATTTACTAATGAACTAAACAAAATCATTATCTTAAATAATCAAACTAGTTCACCCACACCATAAAAAAAACTATGGCAGTACTTAAGAAATTTTGCAATTTAAAAGATATCAAAAACATTGTTGCCCTGAATTTTCTTATTCTAGTTCAACCAGAATGAACCTGGATTTTTATGCATTAAAAAATTAAATAAGAGAGATTACTTTTGAATTAAGATTTATTAGTTATCTCTCTTGACAAATGTTATAGTCAGAAGAAGTAGATACTGATTAAATATACATATATTTTCCATAGTTACTCCCATCTTAGATGTGATGAAATTGTTTGATGAATAAAGTAAAAGGACTTGATCAAACTAAGGATAACCCAGCTACTCTTACAACAGGAACGATTCCAATGAAATTATGTTTTAACCAGAAAGACAGCATATTCTCATTTATTTACAAGGAGTAGCTTTTGATTGAATTAAAATATTGTTTCTCTTCAGATATGATCATACAAAAAATATCAAATCTTACTGAATATTTAACATGCATTACTCTAGTAATCAAAAAATATCAAAATTTTGAAATGTATTAAAAATATGATAATGATTATACATACATCTTATTTATATAGAAAAAACTGATAATGAGTTTGTCTGTCTGTGTCCTCCCTTAAACAATGATTAAATTTACTCACAACTCAACCAAATTTGGTATGCATTAGTAATGGACCTCTGGAAAGATTCTGGACTAATTGTTTTTTGGGAAAGTTCATTAACGGGTTTCAGAGGAGGCTCTTTACACACAACAAGAATGCAAAACTGAACCCTTACTTAAACATGCATATTTAGATTCTATCATTCTCTTACATTGTGCAACTTATTTTTTTTTTTTTGCTTTTTTTTCTCAGATCATCGGTAATAAGCACTATTTTTTTTTAATCAACCATGTCTGAAAAATATAGAAAATTGCCATCACAGTCAATAACTGAACGAACGTAGCCTCAAAATCTGAAGTCATGTAAAAAATTTCCACTGATGAATAGATTTTACAGGAAAACATTGAAAATAGAATGAAAAAAAAAGGTTTATAATCATTCATTATGAAATCCATGAGAATATTGCCCCAAAGAGGTCAAAAAAGCATTTTTTCTTTTTAAATCTTTCTTTAGAATGGGTCATGCCAATTTTCAAGTCTGTAGACAAAATAGTATGGCCAGGAGCACTGAAACAAGCAAACAAACAAAAGCATATATAAATGTCAATTATTTGCCTTACTTTGTGTCCATCAGCATACTGTTTTACCTAATAATTCACAATCTTCATATTATTCACCTTGGAAATGTCATTGGCCAATCTGTTAGCAGAGCGGAGAATGGACTCAGCTACTCAAGTTCAAACTTTGACTCAACTGTACGAGTGCCCTTTGACATGAATCAACCTCCTCTACTCAAATGAACCCTTACTTTTCAACCAATATACACTATAGATCCTATTACATCATACTGTGCGACTTTTTTTTTTATACCTGAGTGATAAGTGTTATTTTCTAATTAGTTACACAAAAAAGTATAAAAAAATGTCAATTATTACTTTCAAACTTTGCTTTTGTGACCAGGACAGTGATGATTTGCAATCTACCAATTTTCAATTGGACAGTAGGCAAATTTGTATATTTTGCATAGTGTAATTCATTATATAACAACTATGTCTATTTTTTATTATCAAACAACTGGATCTGTTTGTCACAGCACCCCTACCCCCCAAAACACTGACGCTGCTCAACCAAATTTGGTACAAATTTGAAATGCATATCCAACAGACCTAAGTATATAAATTTGAGAAAAGGAAGGTTTTCTGAGGGGATTTTCACAATGTACCTATAATGCAAAATTGAACACTTACTATGCATTCAATATACAATCTATCATCTATTTATGAGAAATAACTGGCTCCTAAGATATGATCTTAAAGTAAAGTTTTCAGAATTTTTTCTAGTGATCTTAAAAGGGGCTTCAATTTAAATGGAACTATAATGCTAGACCAAACCATAACTTTCCATCCAATATACATATTAACTGAAACTGCCCAACACAGCAGTCTTCAGCTAGCATGTGTGTGTGTGTATATATATATATAAAGTGAAACTATCTGATGGGGCAGACTTCAGCTAATGTGTGTGTGTTTCCATTCTACAGCCTTCCTCAGGTGTATCATACATATGTAAAGAGGGGGGTACTCTTTTTTTTTTCCATGTCAAGTAACAGTAGTAAACAGAATTTTTTAGATACAACAGCAAGGCTTGTGACATACGATACAGATGCTATTTGACATTTCTTCATCAGGCCAGGACTTTCATACATCGTCCCTGCTGAGAATCAGTTGAATTCTACATTGGTCTGACTTTAATAATTAGCCGACACATTGATGTATGCCACTTTTTTGAGTTTTCTCAAACCCAACAGCATTCCGTCAATTATCTAGACTTTATTTCCCAGAGGGTAGTGTTCAACTTTCTCTCTCCAGATGTAATCTGCCAAACCACATTTTTCCAATTCGCCTTTGGTTATGGCTTTTTAGTGTTCGAGTCTGACTTCAAGTGGATGGCTTGTTTCCTCTTAGTAATTTTCTCCTGCATTTACAGGAAATATTATAAATGCAGTTATCAGTTAGGATCATATCACATGATGGTTCAACTCTCAGGAATAGTTTACAAATAAAGAAATCACTCAAGATAAGCTGCATGTTGTAGAGACAGTAGCAGTGAATTTGATATCTCTAGTGTCCCCCCCATCCATTTCTCCTCTTGCATATCATTATCAATTTAGTTTGCATTTTGTTGAAGAAATCTAATGATCTTTTTATGCAACAAATAAAGTTTACCCTAATAATCTTGACTTGATAATTAATAATCTGTTTTTGGTACTTTCAAATTTCATGGGTTGGGACAATCATAAGAAAAAAAAATACCCCATACAATATTTCATCATTGTTACCGGAAACAATAACCTGGCTGAAGATAATTCCATCATATTCATTAAATTCTCTTCCTTTTTCAACTTTTTATAAAATGAACAATTACGTAAGAAACAAACAGTTGAATTTTTCAGGTGGATTGGATTGAATTTAAAATCTAAAGATACTATGTCATATGATAGCGATGATTAAAAATCATAACTTTTGTTTGGTGAATCAAAATAAAATTTTACAAAATTAGATAAAAATTCTAGAAAAAATTATGGAATTAAAATCGGGAATGCTGTGTCATTATTTTGAAATGACAGAATTCTTTGGCACAATCATTCTGGGTAACACCAGGATAATATTTCACAAGGGATTTGTTTTGTAATTGTACCAACTTATGAAATCAGAAAGAACCCTATTAAATTTAAAACATTAACTGAATAATATGCAAAGTATTTTGAATTATATTAATATTTACAAATGAATATTCAAAGACAAAATACAAAAAATTATATACTCTACAAACACAGATGAGAAATACTTTAGGAAAGCACCAAGATATTATAATTATGACATTGTTTATATTTTTCCAAAAATGCACTGCTTTTAATAGAAGACTTTTAGGAATCCAGAGTTTTGATAATGCAATTATTTGGACCAGAACAATGGATGAGGTAAGGCTGAACATGTTTTGGAAGACAAAACAAATTCATTCAAGTTTAAGATTCCAAAAGGGTAGAATGACCCAAGCAAATTCCATAGAGTACATTTTTGATTTATGAACAGAATGCCAAGCATAATTTATATATTAAGACTGAAATAAATCATTTACAGTTTAATATAGGAGTTTATCCATCCATGAATTTATATACAGGTTTCCTCCACCATCCAAAAGTAGAGCGTACCTATAAGAACCTTCCGGAATATCCATCATTGAACCAACTGTATTGATAAGGAAGGAGATTACAAATGTTTTTCTAATCATTATATGACAGACTTAATTACGTAACTAGAAAAATGTCTCTAATATGGTTTGGGTTGTGGTATTTCATTTTATTGTCAGTTTTCATGAGGTCAAAAAAATATGCGGAATATATAAACATAATATGGAGGTCAGATAAAGAAAATACTTGATTCATAAATAAGAAATGATGACTCACCACCTAGAAGTCTTCATTCATATTGCCTTCCTGGTGTAAAACTCTGCTTCCGTAGTTAGAGACAATCTATAAGAAAAAACATAAAGAGTAAATTATTATTAATAGAAAAGATTACATTTAAAAATATTAACAATCTCAATAAGTATTTCAGCAGTATTGATCATAACTAAGTTGTATAGACAGTGTAGATGCTGAATTTATTACATTAGTAATGGTCAGCATCAAAAGCTTCTTGACCATTACAACACTGCCTGTGAAACTAGGGAATTTATATGATTATTGAAGTGTTCAGGGATTTCACAGAATCACCATTTTACTATAACATAATACATACAAAACATTGTAAACAATATCTTTTAAAAGCTTCAGAAAGTATAGAACCATGGAGCCTGAAAATGTTCCTTGATAAAATCAAGTTACGAAGTAATGAAAAAGAAAGTAAAATGTTTAATTGATATGTGGGATAAACATCCATAGATGCATTTACATCAAATGGAAAAACAAAGAATGACTGTATTTGTAGCAAACTCATCCTCAGCATTTTCTACTTGCCTCAAATGGATCATATTAACTGCCTTCAGAAGAACGCATTCAGTAATTCATAAACAGTAGCAAAGAAAAGAAATCTAGTTTATTCAGTTTAAATTTACATCATGCCTTTTGCCACCCAAGACCATCTTTGTAAGGTTTTGGGACTCGATTGAGTAGATTTAATACTGAAATAATCAAATAACTTTAAATCCATCATCAGATTCAGCTTGCCGGCAAAATGAATTTAAACACATATTTTTTATCTCTTGTTCATGTATTTGAGTATAAAAAATAATTGCCTTTTGTAAATTTCCCTTCAGTACCAAATCTTTATATTTTAGAACCAAATAGCTTTGTTTTGGACCAAATATACACCTTTATTGTCTTGAAAGATACCAAATGGCAACCTTGCATCAAACCAGTTGAAACAAAATTTTCAAAAAAGTACAAATCATCAGATCTATAAATAGACATCACTATTGACCAACTGTCATTGGAATATCAAGCTGCTATTCAGAAAAGATTATGATCCCATACTTCTGCAATGCTGAAACAACTTTGAAAGAAAAGGTGGAACCAATCAGCACATCAATTTGAATACTCAAAGATCTTTACTGGACTCAGTAAATAAATCACAAGACTCATGGTTGGATACAAGATAAAACGAAAAGCATAAAGACAGAGTTGGTATCAACTCAGGTTCAAGAATTAAGAAGATAATTCCATTTTATGGAAATGCTGTATTTAGAACAAGTTCCAAGGACGATTTCCTGAAAACTGTTCTGGTTATAAACTTTTTCATATGCAATGGTGTCAAACTATAAAAAATCATATTATTTCTACAAAATTATGTAATGGTAGAATTGTTCAATGATTTCTAACGAACTTTTATTATTCATGAATATCTAAACAAAGAAGATGGTATTGTTAAAACATGTTCATGTTGGAGTATAACAAGAAAAATTTGATGATTCAGAAGTAAAAATGCCACTTTAATGTTTCAAAAAAGTTTAAACTTTGGGTGTCACATTAATTTTTTATCCTACAAAACGTGTCGTGAGATTAACCATTAATCCTTAATGGTATCTGAATCTAAATTGTACTTAATGGACCACTCTACCAGATTGTATTCAATAAATCGACCTATTTCTCCTAGTCAAAGTGATGTAAATAAACAATTTTAGAATGTCCAACATACTGTTGCATTGTTTATTAACTGAAAAAGGGGAAAACATATTTAAGAGCATAATTGAAATTAGTGGATTCGTTCGTCAAGGTTAGAAAAAGTGATCATTGGGAAGAACAAAGATAAAAACTAAAAATTAGGAAGTGGTTTCTTTTAAATCAAGACACAAAATTCTGATTGTGAGAAAAGAATTCCAGCCAGCAACACTTGAATAATATTCAATAATTAAATGAGTATTTGAGGCATGTCTAGAATGTTTGTAAACTTTAATTTTATTCCTATCACATGAAAATCCACGTGAAGCGATCCCATTTTTTCTTATTTCATCAACAGCGAATCATGTTCAAAAGAGGAAAATTGAAAGAGTAAATGAAACAGAAAGTATCAAAATGAGATATTTGATTAATCATTAGATAACTGAACTAATGGATTAAAAAATGAAGCAAAATTAATACTCAAGTATTCAAACACGCACCTGACGACATGGAAATTATTGGCTAATGTTTTCAAGTCACTGATGCACAAAAGTTGCAATTAATTAAATGACCTTTGTAAACAATATTAACATAAAGTCATTAATAATTATCCATTATAGAAGAAAAAGAAAAAAATCATAAACTATCAGGGAAATGTTCGATGAAAAAATTTCAAAATTTAAAACAAAAAAAAACATCGTTTTCTTCTCTTCAAAGAGAGCTACACACGGTCATCAAGAAATCAGATACAACTTCAGAGGCAACAAAATTAAATTAACAAGAGATATTTAATAATCATCCATCATAA
Organism: Thysanoteuthis rhombus; assembly: GCA_963457665.1. Taxonomy (NCBI): domain Eukaryota; kingdom Metazoa; phylum Mollusca; class Cephalopoda; order Oegopsida; family Thysanoteuthidae; genus Thysanoteuthis; species Thysanoteuthis major. The sequence continues at coordinate 40,798,427 of OY735224.1, read as the reverse complement.
AACTTTCAATATACAAACAAAAAAACTTTAATAATTCAATTAAGAGTGTAAAAATGTTATTATAGAAAAAAATTAAAATCGGCTCAATAAAATGTAGAGCTGGAAAGAAGAAAAGAAAAATACTTTGTTTACCATGATTTTTAGAAAAACCTCCGAACGATCGATATTAAAAAGTTGAATTACACTCCATACTTTATTTATGGATGAAGAAAAATGAATGAATAAATAGCAAATGAAATTAAATCTCACATTTTATATGAAATCTGTTCGCTATTGTTTATATTTACGAACACGTTGGCGTGAAAAGAAGCCGCCAAGATTATCGAAACCGGACCGGAAGTTGTGACAAGAAACCCGGAAGTGACGAAAAGAATGAGGTCTCCGATAAGATAGGGTAAGAACAAAATCAGTTTAAAAACAGAAACAGTTTTAAAAATAAATGTTTATTTTCAATTGTAAATGAACAATAAGCTACAATAATAAAACAGCAACATAAATCAGTTATTTTTTTTGGAAAATAAAGATAATAATGCATAAAAAAAAAAGTGGCGTCTCGAAATCGGCAACAAAGTCCCATGAAGAAAGACAGAAGGAAGAAGAACAATAAAGAATGGAAATCCTATTTTGGGAGAAAATATTTCTTTCTATCTTTCTTTCTTCCTTTTTATTCCAGCCTCGACAATTGAACAAAAAATAGTTTATTGTGATTTTCAAAACTTTACAGGAATATTTTATTAACTTACCAGAGCGCCAATAATAAGTAAGAGTATGAAGAAGAAGAGGGCGACGCTCGTCAATGTTGGAAATTAATGTTGATCCAAGGGAGACTACTCTAAATGACTAATTTCATTTCCGTAAGAGGAAATGGCGCCTTCTCTGTCCGGTGTATAACATATGCAGTAGACCTCAACACAAGTGCCCCGCAGGAACTTTTTTTTTTCTTTTCTCAAATTTCTCCTTTTCATCTGGAAAAGTTGAATATTTGATTAAACTAGTTGTAACCATAAGTAGATAAAGTTATTTTTTAGGTAAAAACTCAACAATGATTCATTTTAGATATACAAATAAATAATCAGTTCATAAAGGAAAAAATTTTTTTTATAAGAAGATATAATTTTTATTTATTTCATCGAACATGAAAATATGTATTGTTTTTTACGCATAACTCTAATTACTTGAGATTTCTACGATTACTCTCTCACCTCCCCATAGGTGCAATTGATTCAATTTCCAGAATTGTTTTAGAAACATTTTTTTTTTTAATTCATTGAAAATAATTTTTTTTAACTAGCATTCTCTTGAATTTTCAATATTACAATATTTTATACAAACTGTTGAAAAAAAAATGGGGTGGAGGAGAAAAACTGAAATATTAATTGCGTGATGTGATGCATCAGTTTTTACACCGTTAAGAAAAATAAACAACCAGTTAATAAAAAACCATTTGCATGGATAAACTTATTGAAATACTTTGTTATTTTATTTTCTTTGTTTTACTTTTGAGAGAAAGCAGTTTCGAAGAGACAGAGAAAGTTTTTTATTTCATATCTATCAAAAAAGATAAGCTAAAATTTAATTGAGCTTCATGAGCACGCATTATTTCTCGGTGCGACTGTAGTTAAGTACACACTAAGTACATTATTTCACTTTCCGGGCTTCCATACAATGAAAACTGTCATTCTCACATTTTCTCATGTACATTTCTCCAAGATCAGAAAAGTCATCAAGAATGATTTGCATTTGAAGTTTAAATGCTTATTCTATGTAAAAACGGTACGATACAATTGAGGTGATAGAAACGAAAATTCCGATCTGTTTACAAACAACTCGGTACGTAACACGAAACAACACCTCCCGCCTCTTACGAACTAGACTCTCATTACTAAATAACAAAAAAAAAGAATAATACGATTTCTTTAGATAAAAGTTTTTCCTTACCCTTGTACTGTGATCATCAAAATAGAAAATTAAAAGCAAAATAGTTCGGGAGAGTTTAACAATGAAAAATGCTTTCTGAGTAGAATTAGCGAGTGGTTTCCTTTTTACAGAATGATTCTCTTTCGTTTGTTAGAGTCAATCAGAAGAACAAGTGAACACTTCAACAACAACAACAACAATCAAGAGCAGGTGAACAATAACTTGAAATTTTTTTTTTAATATTTCTACAGCGGAGCACTAACTAAATAAAAATAAATATGATTTCTATATTTAGTATCTTTTTTGCCAAATTTTGCAAAAATGAAAAAGATTGGATTTTTTTTCTTTTGCTAGAAAATTACGCTATTACCTCGATTTTCTTTGTGCGCCTCAAGTTTAGAAAAATGCTGGGAGGTAATCTAGCACTAATAATTTTATTTCCCTTATCAACATCCGTAAGAAGTTAGAGTCGAGTTTATAATCTCCTCGTTTTAGGTGTAAAGATAACTGAAGGCCCTCTCTAATAAAAGTTCTTGGATGTCGCTTGACATTCCTATTTTAAACCATTCTTACCGGACCAAACACTTTTTTTTTTTTTTTAAGTTCAATATTTTTTCTTTGATTTTTATCGGCAAAACAATTGAATTGATGAAAATAAAATTATAGTTTTTTTTTAGTTAAGAATCCCGGAATCTAGAGTAAGTTCTCCCCCTTCCATTCTCTTTAAAATGGAAACGAAAATGTTTAAAACCGCCAAAAATCTATTTTCCCATTTTATCTGCATTCAAGTATTTATGATTTTGAGTAGAATTTATTTACCACTTATTGATAGTGTTGACACTTGGGATTTTTTTTCTGTTTTTCGAATTTTGGAGTGATTTCCAGATTCGTTTTTTCAATCAAATTGGTATCACTACTTATTGAGCCTACGGCCCAATTACGGGTCGTTTTGATTGAACAATTATTGATCATCAAACTCCTTTTATAAATATTTCTTAATGTTCCTAATATGGGACGATTCTAAGTAGAATTTGTTGATTTGAGTTTCTGATTTATATCAAAGCTAATGAGTTATCGCTACGATCGTACTTCATCAAGAGTAATACAAATTTATTTCTCCTGGCGTCCCCAAAGGGTATAGTAAAGTTGTGTGGTCCTCATACTGAGATAGTAGGATTGCTTTATTTTCGGAGTCCCGAAATACCTAACCCTACCTAAACACTAATCCTACCGATTCAGATTTGAGCCTCAATCAGCATATAAATACACATGTTGAAGTTAAGTAGTGTGGTCCCTAAAAAGGTACCAATTTGGTGCAAACGTACCGAAAGTGGCAAATATGGTTATAACCAATTCTCTCTTCGATTTTTTCTCATTTATATGACCTAATTAGTATACTACTCATACCATCAAAAAATAACAGTGCAATGTTCAACCATAATGAACCTGTATTTTTTACACATTTGCAAAAAAATAAAAAATAAGTAAGGGAGGCTACACTTGAATTAGCATTTAATAGTTATCTCCCTTGACAAATACCAATGACAAGGTTCTTTTTTTTACTATTGGTGTAAATAAAGTGCATTGAATTTTTTCATCTAAACTCATCAATGGCCAATGTAATCCAGAGGTAACAGTATTATAGAGTATAGGATTTATATCAAAATTAGGCTGCATTTGAAATTTCATGATCTACATATATAATTCACCGTGTGATTGGTTGTCTGTCACATTTGTCATTTGTCAAGGAAGATGACTATCAAATGCTAATTTCAGGATCTCCCTTACTTCTCAGGCCTCCGTTAGCCGAAGCTGATCTAGGGTGATATATCTTAGTTTTTCTAGGAGCATGCTTGGTGAGGTCAGCGCCATCAATGGCTGAAAAGAATTATATTGGAATGACATGGTCTGATGCAAAGTTTATATCTGTTAGTAATGACTAGTCTGTTGGAATTGTTGTTACGATCCTTTCTTCATTTCCTCTTATCTGCTGCTATATTCATCAGCCTCTCTTCTTGTATCTTGTGACGTTGGATCAGGGTATTTCTCCACCTTGTTCTGTCAGCTGCAAGGCCCTCCCAGGAATCAACATCAATGTTGGTTGCTTTCGTACAATCTTCCTCTGGTTCTACTACCAGATGCCAGCTCTCCATATAAGATGTCCTTTGAAATGCAGTCATTCTCCATGTATTGGACACCACTCAGTCAGCACAGTCTATGTTGCCTGAGCAAGATGAATATGGTGGGAAGGCCAGAGTGAGTCAGGTCCTTGGCATTGGTAGCTATGTTATACCCAGGATACAGACATAATTATCGTTATCACTTATTTCAAATCTTGAATTGTGAAATAGAAAAAAGCTTCTGGGTAGGTAACAAATTTGAATCCTGCATCATGAAAAGTGTCTGATTTGACACTAAGATCGTCCATTTCAGACAGGTGTATACATTATTTCAATTGAAATCTTCATACCAGCCATAACTACTGTTTCAAATTTTCAAAGACTTGCATATGTTATCCAAATAGCTATTCCCAAGAAACATGTATAGTAAAAATCTCAACTAATTATGCCCTAAAAATCATATTAGATCTATGACTGATAATAAATTTATGTGAAAACAGTTATAATTGGCAGTCATTTTGAAATGGCTGCCATGGGTGACATATTGAAAATTCATGATAGTTCAATGGCTATAAGTATAGAGGTGTATGCTTGTTTCCCAAAATGCACAATTATTTGGCTAAGCTGCCCCACTAAATACAAAACTTGCAGTAATCATCTTCAGTTGGGATAGAAGTTGACTAAAGTTTGACACTACAGCAACCAGCTTTGTTTGACTAGCCAGGGTGGCAAATTCATTTCTTTTCTCTATCCATCTAATTGGACAATGGATATAATTTATTTTCCATTTTTAAGGTCAATACATGGTTATTGCAGATTATTTAGGGTTTTATTTATAAATTTTCCTGATTTAAATATTTTTAAAAAAATTGAATACTGCTTTACCTGAGCTGGGACCCCTGTATCTATCCCCTTTAGCTCGTTATTGCACATAACCTGAACTAACTGCCTTTTGATAATTAAACTTGGCCAAACGTACCACTCATTATAATAGGCTCTACTAATCAAACTCCATTCAATGGATAAACTAAATGATATTAGACCCATTATGTCACATGTTTTCTTAACTAATAATTCTTTCCTATATTTCATTTTGATTTATAGGAATTACCATAGAAACTAAACAGGCCTCTTCTCTGCTCTCCTCTACATGATTGATCATATTAATACATCTTCACATATATTTTCTTTCAGTCATTCATTGTTATAGATGTCTCTTTATTAAATGCATGTTTTGTTTGTCTAAACATTTTTGTGTCATTACAATTTCAAGTTTTGTTTAATCTCTGCGTCCACTCTAATACTTGGTGGGTATATTCTCCATTTTGTCATGGCGACTATCTTCTCCCTCCCTCCTTCAACATTTATATTGATGTTGGCACGCGGTGGGAGCAACCAAACACGTGGAGACAAAATCCTTTGTCCTCCACTTCTACACACACTTGTCACTAAATAGAACTCCAGTTCAATTATTACTCTCCTTCGCTCACTAATATCCATAACTTTCAACTTAAATAGACACAATAGCATTTACACAAACATTTGTGCAAAAATCAGTTTAAATATTTTGTAGTAAATTGTTTGGGTTTATGGTATGGAGGCTTTGAATATGGAAGGTGTTAAGTCTTTTCTCCTATCTATCATACATAATCCATGTCTCACTTCCATATAGTTATGTGCTGAAGATGCAGAATTTATACACTGCTCTTGGTCTTGGTCTCCACTGTCAGCCCTAGGCTATTCCATACTCATGTGGCAAGGTAGGCAAATGTCCATCAGATTCAAAAACAAGTGAAAAAAGCCTGATGTACAGGAAAGTGTTAATCTGGAAACAGTCTTGCATCACAATTCTACTTCCATCAGGATGATAGTATAGTGACAGTTTCTTTATCTACACTCAACCATCACCAGTGTATCCCAAAGATGAAACAGAATTAAACTTTCATTTCTAAACCTTAAAACCTTAACAAAAAAAAATGAAGACTACTATCTAAAGGAAAGATTTATTTCTTTTCTTGAATTATACATCTGAAAAAGTATGAAGAATAGATCAGCCAAAACATTGTATTGATAACATCAAGGATGGGAAGAAGTGATTCGATTGGCAAAACAAAAGTTGGAAAGTTGACTCTTCTCAAAGTTATGGGCAATACAATGAAGACCACTTTGATTTCAAGTTGTTTTCCTTCATTAATCACCACTACCTATAACAGACTGATTTAAACACTGTAGCAGGGTTTAGATTATTCTTATATTCTGACATTAATGTCTTTTATCTATCTAGTCCTAACTGCTCATAGTAGAAAGTTGAAATTAAGCGCACACACTCCCCTCAATTTTTGGTTTTTTGAAAATACCCCCACCTTCCCAAAAAGTTTTAAGAGGAAATCATTTTACAATGTAATCTTGTGCTAGACCGGTTCCTTAGCTTGTGTCCAGCAGCATTCATGATCACTACATTTCCAATCTTTTTAATTGATCACCCCCAACATGAGGTGCTGCCAAAAGATGTTGGTCATTAATTGGTTTCTATTGAGTGACTGGCTAGACCTGTTTTTAGATAATGACCAACGTGAAGAAGAGATTCTATTGATAGTCTCCTATGAGAATATGATCTTGGTAGGCTTTACAATGCAATAGAACATCAACAAGATATGACCTATTCATCTTCCTGCTTATCTCAGAACCTTTGGTGGATGGTGGTGATTCATAGTTTCCCTTGAAATGCTAGTTTTTGTTTTTGTTTTTCTTTATCAAACTTTGTGGAACAAACCAAGACTCACTACTGTTCACCAAGTTTTGCAATATCAAAAACATTGTCAGCGAGATCATCTGGTGACATTCCAATCAAACAGTAACCTGATTATTGACCTGCATTTGATCTATTTTACAATTTACTTATTGTCTTAACTCTATAAAAATGAATTCAACTCTCACTCTTCAGCCCATAGACTGCTTGTAATTGATAGTGGAACTCTCCAATGAATAGCATAAAAATAGTGGAACTCTTCTGTAAACTGAATAAGAAAAAATAGTTAATTTACCAAATGGTTGAAAGGATATGATTTCAATTAAGTTATTTCCCTGGAAATTGATTTTCTATTTTCTTCGTGAGAATTTAAGAATTAGTTACAACTATATACATACTTATACGTAGAAAAACCTGGAACCAGTTTTATCGGCAGAAAACCTTTGATTTGATTTTCTTAAAACTATATATGTACATATATGTATATATGATTGGCTTTGTCAAAATAGTAATAGATGAAACAATATTGAAAAGTTTGTTTTTCCTAGTCAATCATGTCATGCAATATCATACTGCATGGGTGCAAAATGCTATGTATTTTAGATTACAAAGAAATAAAACGAAAAATGGATCCATGTATTTGAAAAATAGGAGAGGTATGAACAAAGATTATAGAGGATTTTCAGGGTTTTGTTTTTGTGCTTTTAAATGATCAGTTATTTTGTACCTGTTTGTGTGCATATGGTTGTTTTTGAATGATGGAATTAGAGAGTGTTTAGCCTATTTTGAATTGATTATGATTATGTTCATTTATTATTTTGTTTTTCAGAATTAATTTGAAGGGGGGGGTATGTTGAAAAATCCTGATCATTGTTTAATTGTTCTACATTTTGATGTTAATGCAGATTCAATTCTTCTTTTTTGTTCTATCAATAGAAACTGTCACAGGACCAATATCTTTTGGTTGCAATCAAAAAATTGGAAAAAAGGGTGATCAATGAATAAGTTAGTTCTCTGACCATTTGTTGGGCGATGGTCACTAAAGAAATTCTGAATTTTCAATAAATAAGTGGGCCAAAACTAAGAGATGAATTTAGCATAAACTTATATTGTTAATTGAACACCTCACTAAAAACCTATTCTGGGAAGGTATTTTTAAAAAAAACAAAATATGTATTTTTTAGACCTAATAAGGAGTAAATGTTTGAATTTTCAGCCCTTTAGCTCTACTGGCATGGCCTGTACAAGTGATACATATGTACATAGCCAGGCAGCCACACCAGCTTAAAAACTGAAGAAATCTATGTTTTGGTGACAATTTTGGTAGATGGTTTCTAATGTATATTGTGTCAATGTCAGTTTTGCAAGGTTTAAGTAAAATTCAACTGTATGCTCAAGAAACCTGAAAATATCATTTTGAGTTGGTGAATAAGTCAAAGTTCAAAGATTAAATAAAATCTTCATTTAACCTTGTGATGTCATGTGCAAAACAAGGTGGGCATCAGAAAGAAATTTGGATAACATCAACAAGTAAAACCACAGAAATAATTTGAATCTAGATTGTTGATTGACAGGATTATTTTATACTCACACTCTAGGTAAACTCTGCCAAGATGTTCCTTTTGTTTCATCTTGTATTCCAAGAAAACAAGAATAGTTAGTTTGGGGCTAGCAGTTTCACCCTGTAAAACTTAGTTAGCTCTCTGGTTACTTCCCACAACTCGGCATAAAAAGCAACATTAATAAGATGACAGAAAGCTAATACGGGTTGAATGTTCGAAATGGTTAGAAGCTGCTCCAAACCAACTTTTTGAATTTGTTAATTTTTAGAAAACAAAAATATTCTGGATGTGAAGAAAGTGTGACACACAAAACTTCAGAAGCCCCACTAAAATATAGTGTGAAGTCTGTTAACTAAGACAACACAAACACAGGCTGTCGCCGAGTATCATGAATTTTGCAGACTATTAGAAGTACCAGAAATTGTTCAATGTCTGCTGGGATTCGGACGTCGCCAAATTTTGGATTGCCAAGTTTAGGAAGTTTATCCTGTAACAGGATTATTATTGCAAAAACTCCTCATTTTGAGAAATTTTTTTAAAAAAGTTTATTATAACAAGAAAGAAACACAAAGATGCAAAAGAGAATTGAAGGAGGGATGATAGAATGATTACAGATTTGTACTTTGCTTAAACATCGATACCTCCATGACCAAAATGGTGAAGGGGACATCCATGAAGGTCAGGCTTTCACTGTGGTGGATGCGAGTTCAATTCTCATCAAAAACTATTCTTGTATTTCTGTTTTAATGCTGCTCGCTCTCACAGTTGATGAGTTTATCAACTTTGAATGTTGTGGTGAAAAGCAGCAATAAGAAGATAAAGTAAAGCTAGTTTAGGGTTGCTAATTATATTAGCCCCCTAAAATGTAAATTACCAGAATTGATCTAAGGAGATAAATCCTGGTAAGTAGCGTGTTCACCGCTTAAGCACAAAAATAAGGTTAGTACGCAGTTAGTTGGATTGTTAACAAAATGCGGAAATAAGAACAAACAAAAAGATTAAAAACAGTGCCAAGTTTTAATTCATGAATGAATTAAAATAAAGGAGAACTGGAGTTCCTGCTAACACGGATATGTGGAGGGATCTACCAGGATAGGATGTAGAGATAAGAAGAATGAAAGGAAAGGAATATCACTAACTACATGTGAGATAGAGTCTAAAGAATGTCCATCAGTTTAGTCATCCTAGTTGTAGCCACTTTGAAGTTATCTTGAGAAGTCCGATTTAACTACAATGAGAGTGCTTAACTTAGATAGAATATGTTCTTGAGATGAATGTGTGATGATGCGTGTGAAGAAAGAAAGTGTGTATAAAAACTATACTAACTATCCTAACTAAAGAGAGAGAGAGAAGAGACGAGCTTACCTCGAGGCTGTCGGAACATAGAGAGAGCGAGAGAGTTTTACCGCCTCATTTCAAATACCGTAAAGATAACGATCAGCTATCTTATTGGTAGCTCTGTGTGACGTCAAAGAGGAAGCGACAAGGAATTACCATTTCTACACAAATGTAGGGGATAGCAAGTAGATCCCTGCCAAGGTCAGATAACTCCGTATATGTATGATTTTCTTTAGCTGAAAAAGGTGGGCACTACACTAGTAATAGGATAAATGTAGTGAAAATGCTTCATCTAAAAATTGAAAATTGAATTGTGCTGTTTTGTTTGGGAAGATGAGCTAATAACTTAACTGTAACTTGATTCTTATATTCCCGAGAGGCTAGATATTTCTCCTTCTTGACTTTGTAATTTGAATGAAATCTAAATAATGCTTAGATTTTGAATACTGTTTTTCCTAATGACTGTAGGATAAAATTTATGAAACATTCTTTGTGAAATTTAACAAAAAAACACTTGTTTGTTTTTTTAGATAAATTAACCAAATAAGTGTAGCCAATATTAATCAGAAGCAACGAACCATGACCCTCTACAAAACATTTGTACATACAAACCTCAGTACCGAGACCCTCTTCACAACGTTAGTGACTCCGTCTTTCCACACAATATCTTAAAAAGCACACAATGAATTTCTATGAAATTTTGTAGAAAGGTGGGCAAGAGGCTTATGAAGAGGGGGTTAAATTGGGGGGGGGCTGGGTCATCATTACTTAATGTGACTCTCTCTTGTTGTTTTTGTTTATTCCGGTAGATTCCCTGAGGAGCATAAGCTGCCTTTCTTTCTGCAGTTTCTGTAGCAGGTAGGTTTTACAGGGTAGAGTTTCCATGCAAAAAACAACCTCCATTACCCAGATCTAGGACCAGCTATGGTGAATGTCAAGCTATAGGTTTTTTCCTGTCAGAATTACCATCTCTTAGATGGACTGCCTTACAGCACTAAAGGACTCCTACTGCCTTGCTATTTGCCCATTGGTGGGAAAGTTGATTTAAACCTTTCCAAAGGGCATAAGTGCGTAGTGAACATAGACAGCCTTGGCAAATACTTAAAGTTAGATGTAGTGAGGGAAATTGACTTAAGAGATAACTCGATGATTATAGTACAAGAACAAATCTTCAGCTAATAATATTTTGTTCCTAAGATAAGGGGGATTTATTCGAGTGAATTGGGACTCAATGGGAATATAGCAATTTGGCCCAACTAGACAGGACTGTCCCAGTTATTCAAAGCAACATATAAAGGATTTGACACATGACACATGGTAGATTATCAATTACCAAATTGGCAAAAAGGGGTGATCGATGGATAAGTTACTTCTCTTGCCTTTTGTTGGGCAGTGATCTCTAAAAAAGTTAAAATTTAAAAAAAAATAAGATTGAATACTACTGGACACAAAAAATTTGGACCGATTTGGCATAAACTTACATTGCACCTGTGACACTATGGAACTGACGGGTTAATTAGAAAAATGACAAGATGAAAATGAAGGGTTAATTGGAAAAATCTAAAAGTGGAAATAAGATATCCTTGCGAGGTTAAGTGTACATACCAAAAAAGAATGCTTACCAAAACGGGTTTCCGAGAGAAACCAGGTGGGTATGGAACGGATAAAAATCTAAAACTGTAAAGCAGTTGATATTGAACCCTGAGTTGGGAAAATACTTTTGCACCAAGTGTAAGATGAGCGAGGCCTTGACAGAATACAGATGTATGATTGATAACCTTTGTTTGAGAAATTTAAAATCCCTGAGTTGGAAAATATTCTTGCACTAATGAGTCGGGCAAGCAAAGCCCTGGATAGATTACAGACGTATATTAATTGCCTTTGTTAGGAGTTTTCGGGCAGGAAAATTGATTGCCAGAGGACCTAGTCCCACCTATTGCCTACACATATTTCAAGAGGGAAAATTCTGGATTCCCAAATTTGGAGAGATCCGAATTAAGATTGCTTAGGCTAGCATGATTTCAATATTTGCCTGCTGAGAAGGGAAGAAATCAATCATAAACTCTAAGTCATCGCCCCAACCACGTGAAGTCAGCTGTTATATAAGCCACCTATTTTTGAGTTGACAGAGTAGGGTGCAGAGAAGCCACTGGAACACTGCATAGAATTCCACGTTCCTTGTCACCACGATATCCTGACCCCCAAAAGATGATATCTTTGGTGAAGCTATACCAATAGATATACAAGAGACATCAATTGGATTCCCCGAACAACTTATAATTTTGACACAAGAATTTCATTGAAGCTATACGAACAGACATACTAAGAGATATCAAGTAGATAACGCGGAAGACAGACTGATAGTCATTCCAAGTGTCCTCACCCACATCAGCGTATATTTTGACCAGTCAACCTGTAACAATATTATCATAAATCTTGTTGTATAGTTATACCCAGTGTCAATTGTTCCTTTTTAACTTGTGACGTCTCTGGGGGTCTTTGTTCTAGTGCTGCAGAGCCTTTTAGTCGACAGCTGTACCCCCTCAGATCTGGACACAACATGGGCAAGGTAGGGGCGACTTGAGGTAACGATACAGTGACCGATCAACCATGACCTGACCAGCGTCGCACTTCACCGACCAGCAAAAAGGGGAGAGACCACCGAACGGGTCCCATCACACAACCCACTGAGGAAGATTTTTTCTTGATATAATGAAGAGTGAATATTCAAGTTTTCAGTCCTTTAGCTCCATTGGTGCGGCCAATTGGTAAGGTACATAGATAGATAGCTAGTCAGCTAGCCAAACCGACAAACTGAAGAAACATGTTGATGTTGACTGTTTCCAATACCTCTTATGAAACTTGATGCAGAAGTTGTGATAGTGTGCTCCCTCAGTGACAATTATATTACATGCTGGACAAAATACCAAACTTTCGGAGATAGTACTTCCAGGCAATTATATTTAATATTTTCAATCATTCCAAGCTAAATTATTGTTATTTTTGTAGTGGCAGCCATTCTCCAAAATAGCCACTACATGAATAGTACAATATATGAAAATGTAATGTAAAATCTGTAATGTAACAATAGCAACCTTGAGAATTTGAAAAATGATCTTATTTTCAACATAACATGAGCAAGGTGACTCTCAAAGGTCATTTTAATGTTATAAACTCTTTCACTAGTGACTCCTGTAAGTCACAACTGTCACTTGTATCCCTTCAATTGACCATATTTTTTTCCGAATTGAGATAAAACAAGGTTTCTTTTATTATTTTGTTGAAGAATCCAACTATGAAATAATTTGAAAAATTATTTTTCTATCTCAATTATAAATATTCCACAGGCAGTTAAAAATCAATTAAATATTATTTGAACTGATGCCTATGGCGTACTTTGGATATGAAAGTGTCAATGTAATCATTATTAGATTTATCATAAAGCCATGTTAAAAACAAGCTCAAAACTTTGCTACAGTTACCAAAATAATGCAATTATACCTTCAAACTAACATCTTCAGCTCAAAAATAACATATTGGATATCAGTTACATATTTTTATCTCCAAAGGTCACTATTGTACATATGGGTACTGTGAGCATTTTAGACATTACACATTCTTCCAAACCTATCAGATGAAGTCCTGGTCTGATGAAGTTAAAATTCACAATCTGCAAGTACATGATTCTGTATACTGAAGTCCAGCTTTGGAGCAAGAGCAGCAAGTACAGACCCATTTGCAGGAACTTATTCCTCTGTTAATGTTATCTACACAGGCACCCTTTGTCCTTCCTCTACCTGCAGTTGGAATGGTCGATTGTGGCTTTATAAATGCGTAGTGCCCCCTATACTTTTAGTTAGGAATTAAGTACAAATCTCTCCTTTTAGCTAGATATCAAAAACGTCACTTCCAATGACAGCCCCTATAAAACCCCTGGACACACATGGTCCAGTACTCATCAGCTCTAGAACCCCTAGTTGGGTACACTTCTAGCCCAGGCCTCTGCAGCCAGCCATTCTCTCTCTTTCCTTCTCCCTGGTCCAAGGCTCATTGGTGCCTCTAGCCCCGGCCTTTGCAGCTGGCTACTTCTCCACTCTCTTTCCATCTCCCTAAGATCGTTATCACTTCGCCGACCCACTGGCCGATCCGATCTTAACCATTCTTCCTCCGTGACCCATCTCTGTACTAACTTTGCCTATTCCAATTCACCCATATCGAGCCTCACACATACGCACAACTACGCAACCATGTCTTCACCACGTGCAACGAACATGTACCACCTCTCATTCTCGTGAACGAAATGGCAAAGTCTCTTTACTATCCGATAGTCACGATAATCTTTCCTAAACTTCTTTACTTCGGGAAACATGCATGGATAAAACTCCATAATCTCTGTCTTTCATGGCCTGTTTGTCGAGAGTCTAACAGTGTCTGAGAATAGCCCCCAAATTAACTCACTTACTTGGCAGTAAGGCTCGCACACTGAACCCAGTTTCCACGTATCATCTTGGAGCTATCCAACCATACGGAATCCACACATTTACACAACTCTGCTCCAACTCCGACGCCAGTACTATCAAGAGAAGAAAGCTCCCACCTTCGCTATAACTTCTCCTTTCATTACTTCTCACAATCGATCGTATTTATGTTATCCTTACATGTACCTCATCTTCATTCTTGTATTAAACGTATGTCTCTTGTCTGGCCATAATACTTGTATGTCTTCATTTCACTTTGTCATTTCAATGCGCATCCAACTTCATACTTGGCGTGCATTCCATTTACTTCCTAATATCTCTTTTCTCCCTCAATAAGAATAGGGTCAGCGTGCTACAGTCAAACCACAATGAGGACCAAATCTCCTTGTCTCTCAACAATTCATCACACGCTCTTTATTCGTCACAACACGGATCGTCACCCAGCAAAAAATGATATGCAGATGCCACAAGTATGGACTGCTCTCTTTTCATGCTGAATGTGCTTCCTTCCTATGTATTGCTTCTAATGAGTGATAATGGTAAAATGGTATATATATAAAGTTAAATGTACAGTAGTTGTGTTGTAAAGATGAAGTGAGAAACTTTTATATTCGAACACATTTTGCAAATTATCAAAACATATTAACAAGATAAGGATTTTTCTTACTTTAAAAGTGAAATTCCAAGAATAGCTCACCTGTGTTGATGGTATATGTTCAAATGATTGGTCCTTCTTTATGGACAGTGATCATCATACATCATTGACACTGTCTGAATCTTCTGTCCTTCTATCGCACAGTAGAGCTGTGTGGTGTTAAAAAGTTGCGAAATAGATAACTTCAGCAGGGTTTTCTGCTGTGAATAGAAATACTTCCGTTACTTCATTGAAATGATCTCAAGTTGAACATACTGTCTTCATACCCTTTCCTGATGTTGTGTCAATCTCAATGGAACTGTGGAAAATGGAGAGTGCTATTGACTTGTTTCTGCCAAGTTTTGAGCAGACCGTTCTTATATCATTCATCCTCCTCTTCTTTCCAAATCCAACATTAACTACAACCCCCACCTCAGGAAATGTGTTGTGACAACTCCTTTATTTTTAGTTGAAATTAGATACAAAATAAATAAGTATTAGCTTTAGATAATAAACCTTAAATCTAGCCCTATTTGCAAAATGTCACTTGCTTTATCTAGCTCTGAACATACGTGTCCCCTCACTTAGTGCCTCGACTTTCTTAGTTTGTTACTTCTCCCTCTTTCTCTCTTTTCCTTCCCTTCTCTCCAGGATTGGTATTATTTCAATGGCCTCCTGGCCTATTCAAACTTGAACATTTTTCCACTATGACCAATCACTGTTCTAAACTTTGCCTTTCTTATTTTCCTGGATGTTAAGATATTTCTCATACTTTCAACTGCTCAATTGCATGTTCTCTTCACTGGCTCAAATGTGTACTCACTTCTCCCCCTCCCATGAATGATACGGCAATGCATTTACTACACTACAGTCACAATTATCTTCTGTCTTCTAATTCTCCTTAAGGAAGCACACATGGTTTGAACCCATGGGTTTTCTATGACTTGAATAGTCTTTCCGATGTGTGTTCCTCAGAATCTGAGAATAACCCTCTAGTTGCTCATCAGTGATGATAAATTCAGATGTCGTAAATTGTACATAAGTAATTAGGCATATCACTGATAAGCCAGTCTCAATAATTATTCCTTGGTCTCCATCCAAGCCTTATGGATTCAAAGCATTTCAATTACCTCCACTTCATTAAGTCACAACTACTACAATGACTTTGCACAGAGCTTCTACCTTTTATCTAAGCTCTATCTTCTTTTAACTAGCTATAAGCTTACACTATATATCCATTCTATCACGGATCCAATCTCCTCCCTTAATTACCTAATAATTTAAATAGACCTCTTCGATGCTGAACACTCTTACTAATATTTACATAGATTTCCCTTTCAGCTTCATATGTCTTGTTATAAATGTCGAATTTGTCAATTTATCAAATGTATGTCCTATTTGTTTGTTTAAACATTCGTACGTGTCTTTATCACAATTATGAACTCTGTTTAATCTCCGTGTCTATGTTCATGCACTGTGCAGAAACTCTTCCTTCCATCATGATTCATCATAACGTCACAGCAAGTGGCAGTAAAGTCAAAACACGTAGAGACAAATTCCTTTGTCCTCAGCAACTATGATGTTCTTGTTTCCACAGTGAAGTGCATGCTTGCTTCATGTGTACAAATTTGCACCCATCAGCTTCTTTGCATAGTGAATCTTGCTCATCAAGACCTGGTCCTTTGTTTAATACAGATTCATGTTAAGCGATGTAGGTGTCTTGGGTCTGATTGGAATTCTGTCTTGCTAACTGAGTGACTGATAAGTTCATTCAACTCAACCTTGTTTTGAGAATTTCTAAAAGACTTTGAAATTGTTTTTCTGATGAAGAAAAATGTTGGGTATGACTGAATACAGTCCCTCAATTTCTCTAAAGTTTGATTAGTCTCAGCATGAATATCGGTTCGCTGTTGTAGCTTTGCAAGGACAAAAGCTGTCACCTAATGAGCATGCCTGGTCCTTGTAATGTATACACACTGCCATAATGCTTGTTGAGCCATTTGTTCTGCTTGTTTCAGTGATTGCAGCACTCCATCTAGATCCTTCCAACAGGTCTCCCAAGGAATTCAACTTTCATTTTTCAAGATGAAGGCTGCCAGACATTACGAGACACTTGTCTTCACCAAGTAATTCAGGGAAGTGCCACTAAATTTGCTTTACTATGGCAAATATTGGACAAATAACTGTTATTACTATCTCAATAATTCATTGCATATTTCTGAAATTTTTTCTACACTGTCTAATTATGAACTTTTGAGATTTTAAAGATATTTCCTTGTTTTCTCACTTTCTTGTATGTTTAAAAAATGTCTGCATTACTTTAACAATTTCTGATGTATCAAAAATTAAGTCTTCATTTTCTTTAAAATCTGTGATGTACATAAATTTTCTCTGAAGTTTTGATTTTTTTAATAACATGGAAAGATAATTTTGAATTGATTTTCATTTTTGAATTGACGCTTTCTCTAGATGATCGTAGTGGTCAAAGTTCTGATAATGCAGCAAATATGATAGGTAAATATGCAGGTCTTCAAGCAAAAATCAGAGAAATAAATCCATTAGCAGATTCTGTTCCATGTGCAGCACATTATCTAAATATAGTTGGTGTTGCCAGTGTCAAATGCTATCTGAATGCTTGCAATTTTTTTGGTGGAGTGCAGGAATTATATGCTTATTCAATTGAATCAACAAAGCACTGGAATTCACAAACAAAAGGATTGGAACTTAGAGATATTGGTCAAATTCTCACCCTAAAAACATGTGTTGGCATTGTCATTTTAAATCCATGAAAGCATTGCACACCAATTACTCCAACATATATACAATGTTGAATGAAATGGCTGACAATTAGAATGAAAAAAGAGATGCTCAACATCTTGCATCAATCTTAGAGAAAGTTTGACTTCTGAAAAATGCATTTGTATATTTTCTTTGGAACAAAATCCTACAGTGGTTTCAGGAAACAAGTACTCTTCTCTAAAGTACAGCTATTGAAAGTTTAGTTGCTGAACTTTGTGATAAATTTATTGAATTGGAAAATAAACAAAAAAATTTTGTGGAAGAAGTTCAACAAATATGTTTATAACAAAAATACGTAAGATTGAAGATATCACAAGATGATGATTCTGCTCAACCAGATGTGGATCTTCAAGGCGCACAACAATTTCACATACAGTTTTTTTGGCATCATTGATAAATTACAAGCAAGTTTAACTCACCCTCAGCATCCGTATCAACAAATATCCTCTGATTTTGCATTCATAAAGTTTTCAAAGGAAAATGGTGCTTTGTAGCTGAAAGTTGGTGTTATTGAGAAGATACCCCCCTTGAATAACTTTTTTTTTCACTAGATGAATGTAAGAGTTGATTTTTATTTTGAAATTTACCAGTTTGATTTAGGTAGACTTATGTCTCTTCTGATTTTGAGTGGAATTTTTCTTGATCCACCTTTTCTGGTATAAAAGGTTTCAGTTTCTACTTTTATAAACTTATTCTTTTGGTTGCTGAAGTGATCACTTTGGATCATTCACAACAGATTTCTTTCAAGCCAGTTGTTCTGAAATTCCAGGATCATTTCTAGTGTTAAAGTCACTAATAGTCATGTTTCTCACCTGCCTTAGACTTCTTTCATACATTTTACTTCAAAAAATTCACATGTACTACCTGTTGTATAATAGTTGTTACATTTGCTTACGGTTTTCAAATACTAAATGTAATAACTATTACGGGACTGAGGGAGTATCACTCCCAATGAATAGCAAAAGGTTTTTTCATACAATCCAAATTTGAATCAGTTCATGATATTCTTAGGAAAGGAAGGATAGAGATAATGGGTGAAAAGAAAAGAATTTTCTTTATCTTCCTTTCATCACACTACATCATATTAGTCCTCTTTTTAGATCAATTCTTAAGATAAAGCAGTAGAAAGTATATGAAAAAAAAAGAGAACAAACTATACAGTGTTTATAATTAATGTATATACTTCATATATATATATATATATATATATATATATATATATATATATATATATATATTTATAACTTTTTAATTTCCCAAAGAATTATATTGTACTTTTGTTTCATCTTTGATACAATGATTATTTTTGTTTGGGGCATTTTAACGGGGATTAATTAGAAAAATCAATTTGTAACAAATAGCTGTTGCAAATTGTATATACAATGTTGTAGGTTTGAAACAGAGTCTCTTCTTTTTTTGTTCTTCTTCTGATGACAATGAAAATCAAAGCATTAAGAGCAAAACCAAAAACGTTATTAGTCAATTAAATATACACCATGTTTAATAGTTATTTTCATTCTCCATTCCACTGACTTTAGCTTTTCTTTCTCTCTCTCTCAGACACACATATATAGGGATGTAGCTGAGGATTTGGGGGCCTCATTGATGGCCCCCTCCTCCAACATATAGCCTAAGGTTCCCAATCTGTTGACTGTATTGTTGAATGTCTGTGGGCAGACTTTTCAAAATCCTGGGTTCTGTCAGCTTGCTGAATAGGCAGATCTTTTAGAAGCCTTGCAAAAGATTTGAGGGCTTAGGTGGGGAACTTGACTTGGTGAGTTCCCCCCAAAAATAAAGTGAGATTTTTCATTGTATTAAAAATTTTGAAAAAGTATTGATTAAAAATCCACCCCCCTTTCCCTTACCTATGCCCTTGCACACATAGACAAATATGTCTCTTTTTGAAGTGATGAAACATATTGGGACATTCTCACAAGAAGAACTCGTGTTCAGCTTTGTTTTCTAGCTTTAGAAGCTGCTTCTTGTGGTTTTAGCATGTTTGGGTTATGTACACGACAGAAAAATTTAATTCAAAAAGTGTGTTCAATAAATCATTAGACAAAGAGGTGAAAATAATGAATGCATTCTTTTATTCAACAAATATAACAATAGAAGATAGTTTGTCTTTTGTTTGGATACACAACTATGTTTTATATATTGTTATTGTTCAAAGCAGTAAGTGTACGTAATAGTGAGTGTAACTCTTAGAGTTATAAGAATGTGTGCGTATATTGTCGTAGTCACATCATTTAGGTAGGAAAAAGTCAGTCAGGGGTGAATTTTGGGATAGGAAAGGTTCTCACTGTTCATATGTGTATATATGTATATGTGAAGTGAAAATGTATCCCCAGTGAAATTGCAGAGGATTAATTACTGACTGACGGCTACTTGATGTAAATACAACAGTGGAAACTCATCTGAACTGAACAGCACTGAAACTAACAGCTTCTTCATTTATATGGGGGAAGCTCCAGTGAGCCCTGATCTGCCTGCTGCCATGCTAACTTGTGATTGGTCATTAATTTGTGAATTTTTTATCTATACAAATATTTGGATATTTTCAGTTGGGATTCTGGATGTGTGTCAGTGTTTCATGCCTCTGTTAAGTTTATACAATTTGGTTCAGAGCCACAACATAATACATAATAATACTTTAGGGTTGCAAATTATATAAGCCCCCTAAAATATAAATTACCAGAATTGATCTAAGGAGATGAATCCTGGTAAGTAGCGTGGTCCCTTAAGCACAAAAACAAGGTTAGTACACAATTAGTTGGATTGCTAACAAAATGCGGAAATAAGAACAAACGAATAGGTTAACAACAGCGCTAAGTTTTAATTCATGAGTGAATTAAAATAAAGGAGGATGGAGTTTCAGTCGATACGGATATGTGGAGGGATCTACCAGGATTGGATGTAGAAATAGGAAGAACGAAGGGAAAGGAATGTCACTAACTACATGTGAGATAGAGTCTAAAGAATGTCCATCAGTTTGGTCATCCTAGTTGTAGCCACTTTGAAGTTATCTTAAGATGTCCGATTTGACCACGATGAGAGTGCTTAACTTAGATAGGATGTGTTCTTGAGATGAATATGTGATGATGCATATGAAGAAAGAAAGTGTGTATAAAAACTGTATTAACTATCCTAACTAAAGAGAGAGAGAGAAGAGAAGAGACGAGCTTACCTCGAGGCCGTCAGAACACAGAAAAAGATAGAGAGTTTTACCATCACAGTTTAAATACTGTAAAAATAACAATCAGCTATCTTATTGTTAGCTCTGTGTGACGTCAAAGAGGAAGCGACAAGGAATTTACCATTTCTATAAAGATGTAGGGATAGCAAGTAGATTCCAGCCAATGGCAGATAACTCCGTATATGTATGATTTCCTTTTGCTAGAAAAGGTGGGCACTACAATACATTCATTTAATGATTAAATAGAATACAAATTCTTCTTACAGACACACATCATAACAAAGTTTATAAGTTTTACCCATTATCAAAAACTCAAGAGTGGTGTTGTAATAATCATCATAATTCTTCTTGAAAGTATCTAAATCTGGTGAGAGGACTACATGCTCTGTTAAACTATTCCACCTACCAACAACTCGAGTGCTAAAAAAAATTATTTTTTTGATAATTTACATCAACAGTATATTTATCGGACCTTCATCTAGTAATAAACACATAAGGGTCAACTGATTCAAAACAATGCATGATTATAAACATTTCTATTAAGTCACCCTGGACTCTCCTATTTTCTAATCAGAGGCGCAGCTAGATATTTAGATAATTTTTGTATTCAGTGTGAGCAAAAATTTTATGTTGTGCAAGTTAATTTTTTTTCCGGTACAATACAAAGTATATACGTACTTCTGAATTTGAGATCAGTATTGAAAAAAACCCTCAGTAGTCAATTAAAATTTGTACTCATTAGGGCACACATCAATTCCCTTCGTGCATTGGTTGGAAAATGCGTGTGCATTCACACACTAACATGGCTTTGAGATAACTGCACCAGTGACACTTGGCTCCTTAAGGGACTCCTTCCAAATTTTAGTAAGATTTGTTAATAGAAATACAGTAGGTGAACTAGAATTACTATTCATAAAGCTTTTGGAGTCCTCCTACATTGGAACCCTGAGGCTGAGGCTTTATCAATTAACCCTACCACTCAACTCACCTCTGTCTCTAATGTTCTTAAACCCAACTCTTTTAACTTCTTCATAATTCATATTTTCTAATTCAGGTATTAATTTGGTTGCACATCTCTGAACTTGAAAAAAACAGATTTTGATCATTTTATAAGTTATGGTGACCAGGCTTGTACATCATATTCAAGATGCAGATGCACATAACTTTTATGATGAAAATTTTTTCATAGACAATGATGAAGACCACAGATTGGATGAATAGGTATTTATTCACAGACGTTCCTTACAGACGTTTCAGCGAGATGACAAAAATGAAGGGAAAGCTGTGCTGTATGTATGCTATAAATTGATGGGATAGGACTATGCTTGAGGTGGGTAGCCAGAACCTGTATGGAATGAGGGTTCATACATCTGTCATTATACTATTCATGTTGGATGGGGGATATGCACGTATGTGAGGGGTTGATTAGAGTTGGTTTTCACTAATATTTATTGAAACATATAGCATATATATGCATGAGCATACATACATCGGAAGGCGTAGCACAGACAAATATAATCATACCACAGTACATCCATATATCATACAACAATTAGGCCTACAAATTGTAAATAAAACATCAAAAATTATCCACAACATGATCCAGAAACCATTGAGCAGTTCTCCTCCAGAGGCAAGCATAAATCAAATACCTTGCAACAATTGCCCCAAAATCTACATAGGTGAAACGTCCAGAAATATTGAAAAGAGGATATATGAACACTAATGTGTCCTTATAAAGAATTAGTAGAAAAATGCACTGGTACAACACCGCTAAGAAACAGATCACACCAACAATCTAAAAAAAATCACTATGATAAAAAGCGTACAACACAGAATGATACGCCAGATAATAGAAACAATACTCATTGCAATAAACACCACCATAAAACAGTGCCCTGACTTCTTCCACTCCCCAAGACACATCGCAAGAATAATACCATTGAAGAACAAACTCTTCATAAACAATTCCACACAGACACACCTGCCAATAGATGCAGGTTAGCTATGTTGTGATAAACAAACATGCATGTGTGAGTGCATGCAGGAACGCTTGTAATGCAGAATAGATGTATGCACGCAGTTCATTTGGGCACATGTGTGCTAGAATTGGTGTGCACTGTACATTCATGCATCAACAATTAAACATGCATTGTGTATGTGGTTTAAGTGATGATTAATGATGTATGACTGTACACTGTATATTAACTAAATTGATACATGCCATTGTATGATTATATACTGTGTATACAGTTATGCACTATATGGATGTACTGTCACTTTACTGCATAGGTGTATACTCATGTGATATACATGCATACACACACAAACACACACACACACACATACTCATGACCAGGACACGAATTCCCTTCACAAAGAAAAACAAAAGGAACCAACTCTAACTACCTCTTTATCTACGTACTAATTCCCCATTTAACATGGTGACAGATATATGAAACCTCATTCCATACAGGCACTGGAAATTCACCTCAAACACAGTCCCACCCTACCCACTTACAAGATACGTAACTCCAGAACTGAAATGCTTCTTCCTTCATTTTTGTCATCTTGCTGAAACGTCTGTAAGAAACGTCTGTGAATAAATGCCTATTCACCCAATCTGTGTTTTCCATACTTTCTATAAGAAATGTTCACCTTTATGTCGGATATAAATTATCCATCCAATAATCATAACTTTTGTGTAAAACAAGGGAAGAATCTGTGTCAAAAAAAAGGGGTTGAATTTTACTTTAAGTAACCTAGTTGAAAAAAATAGAGAAAATATTTTTGCCAATGAATATATGTGCTTTTAATTCATTAGACTCCAGAACTTTCAGGGGATTAGTTAGTTTTTAAAAAAATTGATTTTTTTTTCAAGTTTTAGCAGGGAGTTATTTACAATGTAAAAGTAGAGTAAACTGGACCGGGCGTCGCTTTCCGTTCGTTGTACGAAAGTAAGGCTTCTAAGTATCCAGTTACTTCCTATGTAAAGGTTAACCTACGAAAATGTACGCTTAATCAATCCCAATGAGGATTCAACTCTCTACGTTAACAATGATCTGGAAGACGAGCCTACCCACATGTACATATCCCCGTGTGATGCATGGAAGACTGGAAGAAATGAATGAATGAAAGAAAGAAAGAGAAAAAAAAGGTTCGATCACTCTTTATAAAACCGCAAAAGTTACGTGACCATCAGTTGAAAAATGGCGTTCATCTCACGATGTTTTTACCGTCGCAAGAGAGTCGTCCTAATTCTCAGTTTTGTCTCTATGTTCTGGGTGGTGTATCTTTATCTATCTATACCGGCACCAACAGGTAAGTACAAAAGAACACCTACCTGTTCAAGATTTTTACTGGAACAGCTTCATTTTCAATTTCATTCGTTTCATTTCGGAATTGCGGCGTTCACGTAAAAGTGATACGTCGTGTGGTGTCGTACCTCACTTTTTGCGGTTGTTCGTTTTATTTTGTTATTTTCTCTCATATTTTATTTTCTTTGTAATTATCTTCCTTCTTGTATCATTCAGAACGAAATCAGATATCTGTTTGCTTCAATCATTAATAATGATAAACTGATCTATTTCCTCTTGTCATTTTCAATTTAAAGTTTCATCGCGAAAAATCTCTGCATCAAATGAAATACTGCTTTTTTTTCTCACCTGTCGATTTTACAACTTTTTACTTTATCATAGAGTTAAATCCTTATATTTCTCTCAATTCAAATAAATGTCACGAATTCTACATTTTATGTTTTGTTTAGAGTTTGAAAGCCAAAAACAGACCCGTTTCTCTAGGCTCAGCTTGGCTGTCAAATAATGGGGGTCGACTTTTCGGAACATTCACTATGGAAAATCGATCCCCCATTTTGTGCCAGCCTTTTATTTATTTTGATTTTTTTTCCTACGTACTTTTGTGTATTAATAAAAATTTTTCTTGTTTAAAAGAAAAAAAATTCTGAATTTTCTAAAGTTGGAATAATGAAGTATACATCATCTGTGTTATGTTAAAATCGGTTATTCTAAGTCAGAAGTATCAATCATCAACATGAGAGTGTAATGAACTCTCAAGAAGGCAGGAACGTGAAACAACCTAAAGAAAATCCATTTGATTTTTGTAGTCATAAGCTATTATATTTTTTTAGAAATTAGAAATAACAATATAAGGGTCTTTCTCCCTCTATACATTGCTTTTTATTAGTATGTTCTTTGAAATTCCTTAAGATGCCCGGGTGATCTCAACTAAGTTTTGCATTTACTCGTGTAAGTTTCTTGGAAATAGATTATTTTGTCAGTGGAAAAAATGCAAGGTTTAACTTGGTAAAAAAAATAAAGGGCCAACTTTGGCAGGTATCATTACCAGACTTCAGTATCTAGAAATAAAATATTTACATCAATGTCTTGACCCTTTTGAGTTAGAACCCTCAAAGTGAAAATGGAGTGAGAAAAAATGATGTAAAAAGTTTTCAATGACTACTGAAGTGTTTTTGTCAAATTAATTTCATTTTTAATGTTGATTTGTCGGTGGCAGTCAAGTATATCTTCCTAATAAAGGTTGGTTGTAAATTGTGGCACCTCCTTCATCAAATGGGCTTCCCGGCTTCTTGCAGTCATCTTGAAATATTGGGTGTACGGGTTTATAGCGAAATTCTGTTTTTATTCGCGTTTTCCTGGACAGATGATGTTGGGGTCCGCCATGCACCAGCGTTATACTGGGGGACACCTGTATATTATATTCTAAAAGTTTTGGAAATTTTGGTTTCACTTTTTTTCCTCTTTCTACTTCATTACCAATGACGGCCACTAGAACTATTCACACTTGATAGCCTATTTACACGGGTAGTTTTTTGCTAAAAATCAGGACAGTCCTTTCCTAATATTGACTCAATTGTATGAGATTTGTGAATGAAAATGATATACAGAGAAAGTTGCTTATTGTAGTCACAGTAACTGGTTGACAATATCAGGCAAAGAATATAAAAATTAGGATAATTTACATTAATTTTTATAAATTTAGATCCATTGTTATGTTATTGAATCCATTGTTATAAACGATTTTACATAGTAAAAATTCAATTTAAATGATTCATTTTAAATAAAGTGCTTAGGACCAACTGATTCTGATTACAATTAACATTTTATATCATTACCCATGATCATAATAAACAGCTTCCTCTGTATTTTTACATGTAAAGTTTTTTTGACCAAGTATTGAAAGACATTAAACATGAAAGCCCATATCATGTTTTTGTTTTTTTTGGTTGGTCGGTTGGTCGGTCCTATCAAACTGAAGTAAACAAATATATAAAATTATTTTAATCCTGCCATGATTTTAACCTCTGTGGACTAAACTGACACGACCTGAATATAAATGGAAAGATACAAACATGGAAGTGACAATCAGTTTACTGCTGCCATAACACGGCATATCAACTGTAAAAATATTAATAATTAGACAAAAACATAAATAACATGCCCAACTTGATAAACTTGTTATTATTTGAAAGATAATTCCATTCTGTTAAAAAACATTTACACTAAAATGTATGTACTTCTATTTCATTTATTCATGACATACATCCTGTCATTTTTATGGCTAAAATGCTAGTTTACGTTTTATTCACTGAGCAGCTGCATATAAATAACATTGCTATTAATATGGATAAATTTGAAGATAATTTAACTCTTTTTCTGTGAATTGAACAAATAAATTTTATCATTCACTGAATTGTCAAAGGGAGATAATTTTACTCAGGAGTTATTTCCCTTGATAATGACATTTGAGCTTTTATGAATTGATAGTTGATTTATAACAAGTAGGTGAATAGCAAAAAGTATGACTAAGATAAAAATGTTTATTTACTTTTTTCTTTTGTAGAGGACATTGATAAATATCTGAAATTCCACGGTAATAATGTACATTGACTTAAAATGACATTTTTAGTTGTTTTTTTTTTCTCTCCTCAGCATGAATCTGTATAGAATATTTATGTGTTTGTTTTTATTTTCATGGGTTATGTATAAACTCTTTTTTTTTTTTTTTTATAGTTCTTTTTTTATAGTTTTTATTATTATTACTATTATTATTTTTTGTCATTGGTTCTTAGGTTTTGGTTGGTCCTGTTTATGATTCTGCATTAAATTCAACTCTAATCATCCAATGAATTAGCACCTTCGTTGTATGTACAGTTATGTGTGATCAGCAGTATTTTTTATAGGACCTATACCAGTAACTTTGTGCATGTTAGTATATCATGGTGAAAATGATATTGGTTCTCATCTGAAGACTTTCAATGACAACTATCATAAATGGTCCTTTATTTTGGGTTGTAAAATTCCTTGGTAAACCACCAGGATCAGTGTTCCCAACTTCTGGGAATGGAATCTACTTATATGGTATGCCCTGTGATAGTGTACATTTTCTATTTGTAATATTTGTCAATGCTAATTATAGAGTAATCTCCTTAATTTATTATCTGCAAATGCATAAAAATCCTGCTCCATGCAAAGCAACATATGTTTCATGATATTTTACAAGTAAAGTGCAACTGCAAAATTATTTAAACAGTTTTTTGATAGCATTGGTGAACTAGTTTTTTAAGAACAATGGTCTGGAATTTGGTGTCTTGGATAGTTCACCAGTAACTCCTCCTATAATTCATAATCAATTGATAAACTTTTCTTCTTTTGGTGTTATTTTTATGATCCTTTCATTTGAACATAAGTTAGTTTATTGATTAAACTTGAATGTTGTGGTTGGTTTCTTTCATGGAAAAAGGAGCAAATTTCTTCTATGGTAGAAATACCAGAGGTAGTTGTCAAGTATTTTTGTGCTACCCAGAAATTTAACATGCTTCAATATTCTATTCTGATAGTCTCATGTCGGCTTCTAACTTATAAACATTGTTTCTTCTAAGTTGTGTGCATGCACACACTTTTTGCCACCAGCACACAAAGAAAATGAATGTGCACACTAAAGTTTTCAAATTCTGTAGACAGATTAGTTTTTATTGAAAAAATATTGACTTATTTCAGTAAACCTTTGCTATGAAGAACCTCAAAATTTTGCTTTCACCAACTCGTGGATCCATCCTAACTGACTCAGATTTTCTGATCAAAGTTTATTAAAAGGGATGAATATGTGGATATGTGGAAACCTTTGTTTCTTACCAATTTCATGGTTTGGGACAAGCACAAAAAAAATCCTTTGCTAAATAAATTCACTTTCATTTTCAACTTCTTGTGTAACAAACAATAATTTTACTCAGGAAATGCTCAATTTCATGAAATAAATTCAAAGTAAATGATAATCTATTTTAATACAAAATAATTTATCGACAATAATTTGATACAAAGAATTTGTATTTAATTTTCAAATATCGGAGAAGAATTTTTTTCATATGATTCCTACCCAACCATTTGGTATTTTGATGATTTATTTTATTTATACATTGATGTTTTCATTCATTTTTACAAACCTATTAGATAAATCTCTTGAGATATTAATTATGCTTATTGCTTGAACAGAGTTTTTGTTTTGTTTTTTTGTTTCTTTTATATTGGGTAAAAAGGTAAACATAATTAATATCTCAAGGGATTTATCTTTAAATGTGAAAAAAAAAATCAGCAATTTGAAGATAAGGAAAATCCATCAAAATGGTAAGAATCGTACGAAAAAGTTTTCTTTTTATGATATTTGGAATGAAAAATGATTTTAAAAAAAAATTTTTTTTTTTAATTTGTGCATTAACAAGTATTGAAAATCTTACTAAAATCAAATGACATTTTGCCTGATTTTTAAATTTCTCTAGCGTCAATTTTCCAGTAAGATTGCAACTATATTGTTCGTACCTCTACAATTGAATCCATGTTGCAAAAACTTGAAATGAAACTACAATTAAAATGAAATAAAAATTGAGTAGAATATTTTGATGAAGGTAAATAGTAGTAAAATTATTTATTAAATGATTTGAAGTACTTATGACTGGAGTGGATAATTTTTTTTGCATGGATTGGTTTAGATTTTAAAATGCTATATCGGGTGACAGTGATGATTAAAAATGAAAAAAATCAAATGAAATAAAAATTCTAGAAAAAAATTATGAAATTAAATTTAAAATTAGAATAGCTGTCAGTTTTTTGATGTGACAAAATTTTCACCTCAGTCGTTTCTTTTCTTTTTTTTCTTTCTTCTTGGTCTTTTTTTATATTTATTTATTATAAATATTTTATTGTTGTTCCAAAAATATCGATTGCCCCAAAAGTTTTTTTGGTTTATTAAATAAGATAAAAGTTATTGAACTCTTGAAATTTTGACAATAACTTTATTGAATGACATATATTTATCATTTTGTTCTATCTTCTACCATACAACTTCATAATTCTTTCCACCGAGAGACTTTCATCTTTCTTAGCAAAGAACTACTCTGAGTGTGCTTTTTGAAGTCTTCTAGAGAATTGAAATTTTTTCCATTACGAACATTCTGTGAAGACCTAAATAAATAGTAATTAATCCATTGTGCAATTATCTGGTATTGTGGCAGAGTGCAAACCTCCCTGCCAAGGGATTTTTGCCCGATCACAAAAGGAACGGGGGTCTTGCATTTTTCTGATGAGATATTACACCTTTTCTGTTCAGGCTAATAGGGTGAGTTAGGAACAACAACCCTGTTATTTGAAGCCAAAATGCATTGAATGCTCTTTTATGACAGTCCTTGTGTCACAATGATGGGAAAATCATGGATACTTCATCTACAATCTGCAAGATAGCCTGGCGCACTTTTTTGACGTTCATCCTTCTTTGAAATGCTTGTACCAGAAAAAGGTTTGCTTTGGGACATGGTACTGTCACCAGAGGCTTCCCGAATCGACCAGTGAGTGTTTGCAGCTGTCTTGCTAATCTTGAAACAGAACTTGGTACATGTTCTTTGCACTGTGAATTTTGCCATAGAGAAAAAAAACATTGAACCACCTAAACAAAACGTTGCAAAAATAAGCATAACTCAGTAACAGGTCAACTTATACACACAATCATAAAGGGTGCTGCTGGCTCCACCTAGTGGCAGAAGGCCAAACTGCATACAGTTTGCTCCCACTGTTCAAATTACTGGAACTTTTGGGTAGCACCTCATAGTAGTGGACTCCCTTCCAATCCCATCATATACATAGCATTGCACTCTTTGGTTTTTGGTACAATTAGTGATGGTTCATTCCACTTGCCTCATGATCTTTTGTGATGCATGTTATTGTAAAGTATTCACTTTCCAGTGTCTGTCATAATTTGTTTTTAAAAATTTTCAATGTAAATTGCACTCTGAAATATGGTAGGTTTTTTTCTTCATTCAACTTTTATGGAAGACAAACATCAAAGCAGCTAAGTAACTGGTGCAAATAATTTTCAATGCTTGATTTGATTATTTTGACTGTCTCTGGCAAGATATAACAATCATTCTCAAGTCATGTTTTGATTTGATTACCATCAACCTCAACTGGTCTATCATTCAATGAGAAATCTCTGCTAACCACTTCTTGACACATTTGATCATTCACAGTCCCAATGAACTGTACTAATCTTTTTTGCTTTTGAGTCACATTTTTACCCTCCTTGAAATGAAAAAGCATAAACTGCTGAAAACATTGCTTATGTTTATCTGTCATCAAAATAAGAATCCATAAACAAAAATATGCCAATCATACTGTCAAATTTTTTAAAAAAATATACGCGCTGATATGACTGTCATAATACAATCTAAAACAATCTTTTTGAATGCATTAGTTAGAACTGAATGCTTGTAATGCCACCAAATGGCAAACTTTAGAGGGATAAAACTTCAAAATTTTCCAGATAAAGATTTAAAATATAGTATGTATATCCTATATTATTGAATTAAATGTGACTTTCATCTTTGACATTAATTTTATCAAAACGTTTCTTGATTTATGAAAAATATTACTCATTTCATTGTTATAAATTTTATCAAAATATTATTTCATTTAAAAAAAAAAACATTTAAATAGCAGTTTTTGACATCTTGACACAACTAAAACATCTGAAATTTGATGAAAAAAAATTTAAATTGTCGTTAAATTGACGTAACTAAATTTCTGTATGTGAGTTAATAATGACAATCAATGCTAAAGATGCTGTCTCATCTAAAAAGTGTTAATTGTTTAAAAGAAAAAACCACGCACATCATGTAGCAGCTGATTGTTCTTTCAACACTCTCTCTCTCTCTCTCTCTCTCTCTGAATCTGTTGACAAATGTCTACATTGTGCTCCATACTTAGTGAAACAATAAATGAAGCATTGATCACCAGGCTGATCAATTACAGAATAGACAAATTTTCAACTTGAATTCTCACTAATGTCTAATTTGATATTTTTATTTAACTGCTCTCAAACAATTGCCTTAAGCTAAAATTGTGGTGAAATAGACTCTTTATCCAAGCCTATCTATGTCTTTCCATATTGGTTGATTAAATTGTTTAAAATCAAACTCTCCATTGATCTTGCATAACATCAAAATTTGAAGTCATGTAAAAAAAAAAAAAATCCACTGAAGGATGATCAGAATGAATTCTATTCATAACATCACTTGTGTTTTCCACTGGAAAACATTTCTAACAGAGTTAACAACTTCTAGAAACATCTTGATTCTCTGGAATTATCTATGTTGATTATAAACTCATCATAATAATGCCCCAAAAAGGCCAGAAAAGTTTTTTCTCCAAAAATACAAACCCTCTTTTTAAAAGAGGTCTAGTGGAGTACTGATGTCAATTTTCAAGTTCGTAGTCAAAATGGTATGGTCTGGATCACACAAACATGCACTTATGAAAAGAGATAAAAATTCTTCACCGCTTTTGGTGGCTACAGTTGTTCAATTGGCAAATTGGAAGAGATGTAGTTCACTTTTATTCCTTAATGGCTAAATTTTGATCTGTTTTCTGTTACACACATAAAACTGAATAAAGAATTTAGATTCCTCTTGAGACTCTCACAGGGCGTTGATCAACATCACACCAGTCCATTCTGGGATGTTCTCCTCCCCTCTCTATCTCACTGCCTACCTCTCCTTCCCCTCCTTGCATTGTGCCTTGGCAAAACCTTTTGAATGTGAGACATACCCATACCACTTTAGTTTAGGCCTCTTCACTGAAATTAAGTCTTTGTAGCATCCGTTGTTTCCATAATATTAAATTATTGTATATTTCAACTAATTTTGAGTACTTTTTCCCGTCATCTCAATTTTTAACGAAAGAAACAAAAATGGGAGGAAAGGAGTTGCAAAAGTTTGTATTCTACAAGTAAATTTTGTACAAAAAAAAAATGTTTTAATTAGAGAATCTGTGTTCTGGCGAATTACACCGTATTAAATTCCTTTTTTCTTGTATGACCATCTGTTGCAAATATTACCAGGTAATATATATGAAATTAAGTATTTGTGATTTATATTCAACAGTCAATATATTATGCAGGTTTTGATGTTAGAAACAGTCAATCACAACTGTCAACTTGGGTTTCTTCATTTTTCAAGTTAGTCTGGCTGGCTTGTGCACGTATAGACCAAATCAATTGAGCTAGAGCTGAAAATCCAAACATTTTCTCCTTATGCTTAAAAAAGAATAAATGTTTTGTTTGTTTTTTAGCCCAGCCCACCCCTGTTTGTAACTGAAACACGTGTCAGCAATTGGTAAAGAGGTTGCTTGTGTTTATGGTCTTTCAAAAATCTGTGTTCAAAGGTTTAAACTGGTTAGTTTTGGATCTGGTTGACTTCATAGTAGTTCAACACATGGAAACTCTTTATTATATTTTCGCTTTGCACTTGACAGTTATGTTTGTCTTCAGATGAATATTGATTTAACAAACCCTATCTTTGAAATGGATGAATTTATATATGTTATAACCATTTTTGTTCTCTACTTTTTTTGCATACTTTTCATCATCTATCTTGTATTTAAAGAAATGGGTTAATGAAGATCAAACTGACCCTGCAATTCTTTTTCTCTTGAATACCGTTTTGTTCTTCAGTTTTCATTGATTATTTTATATTTTAAGTATATATAAATCCTTGGCCCAGATTAACTTCAGTCTCTAGCTTGGTGGCTTAATGGTCAATCGTTGTATTGTAATGAAGAACTAGCAAAACAAGACTTCAACATAAGCAAAAAAAAGGATCAAAATAAAAAAGATGCAATTATTCAAGAAATCAACAAGGAATTTAAAGCGGGGGGGGGGGCAGTTCTGTTGATGTTTCAACTTATTAGAAAGATAACCTTGTCATCTTTGTTGATTTTTGGATATAGTAGCAATGAGAAGCTGGTGCCAATTAGAATCCCACATTTCTAGCATATGTGTCAGTGGCACAGGTGAAGGGCATAAAAGTGTCATTGTCAAGGAGAAAGAACAGATGCCAAAATAATAACACATCTCTCTCTCTCTCTCTCTCTCTAGCAACAACCAGTTTCTGGCCTGATTTTGGATTGCATATTCATTTTAACTGGAAAATCCCGGGAGGAGACTGTCCTTAATAACTTTGACTCATTACAAATAATATATACTTGTTTATAGCATTCAGATATTTTAAAAGATTGACTGCTAGAAATATTAGTGTATGGTTATTATCAGCTCTTTTCTTATATTTTGTACATGGGCAAAATAGGTTTTTCTTAGATGTTCTACTTTCAAACACTTGTGTGTATAAAATATAACAATATAGTCTGGAAGTATTGAATATCTAATAGAACTTTGGTTTGAGTACATTACTGCTTGGATTTTACAAGGTTAACCAAAAATATTGTTTTTTAACATTTTCACTGGTAACTTGAAAAATTGTAACCTGATGATGATGGACATCTAGAGCAAATATTCTTCACATAGTTTTGATACATATTTTAGGGGCATTGTTTTGCATTAGAATTTTTTTTTTCAAATGGGGGTGGGTGGTCAGAGCATTCCCTGATGTTTGCAGTTGACACTGATGTCCTAAATGCATTTGGAAGAAGTATATGTCTAAATGGCCGCTCTCCAATACTTCGAGTAATGTCATAACATTCCTAACTATTAATACAATAAATTTATTGATACTATTAAAAATGTTGCCTTGGTGTATGTACACAAAAATTGAACAAATGCTCACAAAAAGCCCCTTTCCCAAATAGCATTGCATGCATCTGTAGTACAGACAGGTACTAAAGGCATCCCAACTCCTGCATAGGTGTTGGATTTATGCCTTTGTTCCTCTAATAGTATTTATTAAATCTTGTTCACATTAGTCTTTGTCTGCACTAATTTATCTTCTAATGTTAGTTTTTGTGGCTCTGTTTCAATGTTCTCTTTTTTTTGTTGTTGTTGTCCTTTTGTGCAAAACTCTTATGTTGTGTAAATTTTTTTCCTGTGGCCAAAGTATGTGCACTTTTGAATTCAATATTTTTTCAATAAAATCTTGGTAAGGTATCTAAGGAATTTGAAATCTTTAGTGCACACTCTAATTTCCTTTATGCACTGGTTGCAAAATGTGTGTACTCACACAGTTTAAAGGGAACAATACTCTGCTTGTATCATTGTGGTTTAGAAGTCTTTTCAGTTAGCACTCTTGCATTGCTTTTTTATTTCAGTTGCTAGATTTAACTGCTTAAAATCTGAATATTTCCATACAATCATTGGGAAATAAAATTTGTGTGATAACAGCTAATGCTAACTAGCATTCATTGTACTTTTTTTCATCTAAAGGGGCACCTTGAAGGGTAGGAAATTGTCTTAGTCTTATATATAAAAACTGCTGGTCATGCAGCTAACTGGACCTTGTTTATATCTACCCATAAGATATGTCGGTATTCTATAATTTTCTCAGCAGCAGCAGTAAGAAATTGCTGATAATGACAATTGATTATATTCTGTAATACGTCCAAAAATTAACTAGAATGTATAATAGAAATAATCAAACTCCCTTGTGTTGTTGATGTTGGTTGCACAATATTTCTTTCGTAGTAACTCTTACGGTTGAGAAATGAATAGTGCCTGATGGATGGTGGTGAAGCAAGGAATTTGGTCTTCTTGTGGTTCGATGTATAGCGTGCGTGCGGCCCTGTAGATATGTAGGAAGAGTGGATGATGTACGAAGTGAATGCACGCCAAGTATAAACTTGGACGCGGGGATGAAACAAAGTGAAAAGAACATATACAAGTCTTTTGGCTTGACAAATAAGACATATGTTTAATACTAGGGCATAAATGACGAATGAAGAATGAAATACACCTAAAGATAACAAATCTGATCGATCTTGTAAAGAGATACCGAAAGGTGGGAACTTTGTCATTGACAATACTGGCGTCTGTTAAAGCAGAGTTGTCTGAACTGCTTGGATTTCCATATGGCTTGGATTGCTGCAAGGTAATACGTGGAATCCGAGTTCAGTGTGTGAGCCATACTGCCACGTTGTCTCTATTAACTTGGGGGCTATCCTCTGACACTGATAGACTCTCGATGGACAGACCATGAAAGACAGAACATGGGGTTTTATTCATGTGTGTTTCCCAAAGTAAAGAAATTTAGGAAAGATTATTGTGACTATCAGATAGTAAAAAGCCTTGCCATTTCATTTATGAGAATGAGAGGTATATACATGTGTATAGCACATGATGAAGACACGTAGCTGTGCGTATGTGCGATGCCTCGACATCGGTGAAGTGAAATGAGCAAAGTTAGTACAGAGATTGGTCAAGGTGGAAAAATGGTTGAGATCGGATCGGCCAGGAGGTCGGTGAAATGGGGGCCAAAAGCATAACCAGCTAGGAATGCCGCCACTAATGAGCATTGGACCATGTGCATCCAGGGGTTAAATAGGGGTCGTCAGAGGGAGTGACGTTTTTGATATCTAGCTAAAAAAAAAGTTTTGTATTTAATTCTTAACTAATAGAATAGGAGGTGCTACATTTCAACCAATCCATTCTTCAGCCTTCATCAGGTGTATAATCTGTAAGAAATGAGGGTAATGCAACCCATTTCTGCAGTTTTTTTCCCCTTTCCTCCTATGGATTATGCCCTTGACAAAGGCTGCATAACAGATTGGCCATAATGTTTTGGTGAGAACCTCAACAACACAAAGGACTTCAATTGTCCAAATAGAAAATATTTTCTAAAGTTGGAAGCAAATTTCATCTGCAATTTTTTCACCTTCATTCTGACAGTCATTTTCAGACTGAGAAGTTTCAAGGATATTATCATTTCTGATTTGAATCAGATTTTTGAATGAAAGAACAATTTCCTCCTTCTGGCATTATAGAGTAAACTAACAAATGAGCCTTTTCTCTGTAATCTTGGTTTCAGATAAAGCAGAAAAAAGCAACCTGAATTATACGTCTTAGAAATGATTTTTAAATAACTAAATCATCTATTTTGCTGGGATCAAAAATATTCTGATATGCCATTCAGATTTGTTTCTTATGAATTTAAAGTTTTGAGAGATTTAACGTATTGTCATAGTGGTTTTATTGAATTTTAATGTTTTCAAACTTTGATCATTGTGTTTGTGTGGTATACAAATGACTGTTGTTAAGCATCTATTTTTATGCTTAGATATCCTTTCTAGAATTAAAACAGGTTTGGTTTTTTTTTTTTTGTTTCGTTTTCTCTTGTCACTGGTGAATGATTCACCCATGAGGGGGGGGGATTATTTTGGAAGTGAATGAAACTAGAGGGGTAAATGATCTTGTTTACCCAGATATTTTTTCTATACTTTAAAAAAAGGCATTGGCATTAAAGTGGGGTTGGTTAGCTGTTATTTCATCATATGGCAGTAGATATGTTTTTGGGTTTTTTTTCATTCTGCTTATGGTTTTCTAATTTCAAAGTAAGATATTTCCCAAATTTACTGTAATATAAGGCAAACTCATGATATAAAATGAAATAAAAAAAAAGATTATACACAAGGAAGTATAAGAGAAAATGATTAAAAAATGCAAGGAAATTCTATTCTATGGGTGAATGAAATTTTGTGATGAAGACTGGATAACATAGAAATTGTTTTAGAAGCTCTGTATTAGAATATTGTCTTTCAAGATTAGTAATTCAATCTAATCTTCTGTTTGTCAAAGAGTAAAATCCTGGCCTTACAAGGGATTATTATCTGATTACTTACTAATTCAGTGTTGCCGATTAATAATCCATGTTTCTACTCCATAACAATTATGAAATCCATTTTATTGTCAGGGGTATTTTGCATTCTATTATCAAAGAAACTGATACAATATAAATAGATAAATAATTTGAATAAAGGTAACTTGTCTCTTGAATCAAGTCATTTGAAACTGCTTGTAATCGACAGAGGAACTCTTCTGTTGATTGAATTGTCAAATTGAAAAATTCACCCAATGGTCAAAGGGAGATTATTTTATTCAGAAATTATATCTCTTGAAATTGACATTCTATTTTCTGTGTATGAATTTTAGAGTTAATATATTTACTGCCTCCAAACTATAGAATACAACTACTATGTAATATCATCACTGTCTCTGCTTTCTCATTCTTAATGTTGGGTGGATTCTGGAGCAACTTTTGTGGTACACAGGTTTATAAATGACGATAAAAGGATAACCCCAAGTAGTTAAATACTGGCTTGCTTAGTTGTAGGTCACTCTCAGGAAAGATGTCAAAATTAGTGAAATTGTTGTGAATTATTAATTGATAATTTTATCATGTAAACCGACCATTCTCAACATTTTTTTATGGTCACTGTCCCTTTGAGAGTTTTTCTCAGATTCCAGGGTATACTAACAGGGATACAACACAGACAGAAGCTCATTTTATTATTATTTCAGTCTATGACCCCTTTCAAATATGCCTGGACCCCCAATGATGTAAATCTTGTTGATTAATAAAAAAATATTTTAAAGAGGATTTTTGGTTAGATACTACTTCTTTAGTATTAGGTTCTTTAGTGCCTAAAAGAAATCCACTACCATGTAACACTTGTTGCCATAGTTAATTCTTTTTCAATAAGTAATATCCGTGTTAGAAACCGTCAACTAATACTGTCAACATAGGTTTCTTGAGTTGGTCTGGAAACCTGACTATGTATGTTTCATGCACACAGGCTACACCAACGGAGCTAGAGGGCTGAGAATTTCAACATTTACTCCTTATTATATCTAGAGAGATTTTTTTTTTTTTTTTTTCCAATAGGTTTTTAGGGTGGGGTATTGGTTTGCAAAAAATTGATCTCTAGTTTGTGTAGCATTCATGCTTGTTGTTTTTTGTTTTTTTTTATTAATTCACTTTTTTTTTTTAGTGATCACTACTCAACAAAAGGCGACAGAAGTAACCTATTCATTGATCACCCTTTTTTTTCCCAATTCTTTTCAATTGATCACCCCCATTATGGCATGCTGCAAAAAAGCATTGGCCATATGAAAATTTCTATTGGGTAACCAACCAGACCTATGGTTATTTTATTTTTGTCAACTATATTTTTGGTTGTGTGTACATCTATAGCTGGGAAAATGTTTGATAGTGGTGAAATTATTATCTCCAAGTTTGCAAATGTTTTGTTTAAAGATTAGCAAATGTTTATTTGGGTTGAATTCTGACATTTTAAAAGCTGATGGAATGTGGAAATAGGAAGGATGACATAATTTGCACCAAATGATAACAATTCTGAACAAATAGCACGAACGTTTGTAAATATAATAATTTTGTCATAACTTTTTTTTTCCTTTTTTTTTTTTTTTTCTCTGTTACCAATTGATTATTTATATTAATTTTGTGCTCAATTTGATATAAACTTAAAATTTATTGAGAGTGTAGTAGAGATTTGAGGGAAATTATGTTACCAATAGAGATGGCTTCAGTTTATTTTCTGAATAATAATGGGCCTTTCTCTTCTACTGTGTAGGCTTTGAACAAACTTGATTGGATTTCTGTTACAAGATTTTCATTTTTATACATTTCATTTTGGTTTTTATTTTCAGGGATTTCAGATTCAATTCTTACTGTTAACTTTTTTCTAAAAAGGATTCAGGCCATGCTATATTTCTGGAACTTCATTCTATAATTACATTTAATAAAAACTTATCTGTCAAAATACATAGATATCAAGGAAATATGTATGAATGTACAGGGTGTGTGAAAAGAAACTCTATGGGAAATTAGTCATTTTATTATTTATTGATTGACTGTAGTCAAGCAGTCTTTACTTTGGACCATGCAATGGTAGTATTTGCCTGCTGTGGTTAAATTCAATATAAGTAATTTCTCTGCGTATTTCAGTATGGCCTCAATAGCCCCTTGCAGGAAGTTTTGCAGCGTGTTGGTCATAACATGTCAAATGCAGTACTCTAGCTGATCCAGAGTTTGCTTTGGTACTGTACACCTCCTCCTTCACCCACCCATGTAGGAAGAAGTCATGGAGTGTTAATTCTCAGCTACCTTGTATATATAAAAGATGAAAGAAATGTCAGAAAATGATCAAGTATTATAGATTTTTCTATTCGTTGCAATAATGTCTAATTTTATTCCTCTGTTGTCAATCAATCTTTTTTATAAGGAGCATCTGCATTTTTATCTCTGCCAATAAAAGTTGGAAGAGGTATGTATTTACTCCTGTCTGTCCGTCCACACAATACCTTAAATTCTTGTGGTGGATCCAGGAATTTGTTTTTAATTGAGAGCTTTATTTTTTTTATTCTGTGGGGAAAAGAATTTTAAAAACAAACAATTAAAGGGTAGATTTCAATTTTAGAAGAAGCAACTCGATATTCGTACATTTAAAGTTCTGATTATATATTTATTTA
The DNA here is from genome assembly GCA_963457665.1 of Thysanoteuthis rhombus. Classification (NCBI taxonomy): domain Eukaryota; kingdom Metazoa; phylum Mollusca; class Cephalopoda; order Oegopsida; family Thysanoteuthidae; genus Thysanoteuthis; species Thysanoteuthis major. Next base: position 40,758,842 of record OY735224.1, on the reverse strand, counting down.
TCTATTTATTTTATTTTATTTTATTTCATTTATTTATTTATTTATTTATTTCCCCAATTTTCATTTGGATTTTAGTTTGTATATCATTGACAGATGTGTGCACTCAGTGGATTCTTTCTAGTCTTTCTATGTCCCATTATTCTGCTTTGTCTCTACAACTGGGACATTCAGTGTCCCTATTTCTGCCTGACCTTTTCTCACTGCTATGATTGATGGTAACATTTGATCACCAACCTTCAGTAAAATAACATTAACATACCTAACCATCATGATGACGATGATAATGCTTTGTAGAAATGAAAAACCGCAAATGACTGCAAATACTAAGTGGCTGAAATTCTATGTGAAAATACACAAATCTTATTCATTCTTTCACTTTTATAAATGTTATTATTAGGTATTATCATTATCATAAATCCAAAATATACGTAATTTTGTTTTGATATTTGTTCCAAGGTACTTTTGCTTGTCTTTTATTCAGTTTATTTATCTAAGGCCAATCAAAATAGTTTTGCCTCTGCCTCCTGCTGATTAACTATGGTACTGAAGTCTGCTGATAACTTCTTTTAACTTCTTCAGACTTTACTAACCTACCTACCCTAAATCTTCGAATCACTATAGCCTCAAAATAGGCCTGCCCGACCATCCAGCCAAGTTGTCTACAGATTTTTCACTATTTACTTGTCTGTGCATGAGTATACCACTAGGTACCATCTAATAACTTACATCTTATAATCTTTGAAATCATATATGACCTCTTGGGGTTTCATATGAAACTTAAATTCTTCCATTATGTCCTGGCAACTCTTGCTTGAATTAGTTGAATTAAACTGAACCTATATCTGTATGTGGTTTAAATAATGAGTGACTCTATTGTACTTGTTCATGATTATTATCATGAACTTGGAATATCAGTAATTATTACAATACTTGACTCAATCCTTTATAATTGTTAACTTACAAGTTATTGGTGATATTATGTGATTCATAAGTTGCTTATCTATCTCCAGCACTTGAAACTCTACAATCTCAATGTCATCTCGATGAAATTTTACCTATAGACTTTGAGAGCAATAATCAAATTTCCTTTTCATATTGGGTGGTTTAAGGTTTTGAAACTCTGGTTAAAGCTGATCTATCCTTTTAATCCTTTCAAGACTAATCTATTAATGTGCTTAATGTCTGAATTAAAATATTCCTGTTGATCTTCAAAAGAAATCGCCAGGACATGTAATTTGCCAGCAGTCAGAGGAACTACGGTATATTATATAAGTCCTAGGAGTTTTATAAGGGCTAACTGTTCTCAGTTACCTATTGGCTTTTGATCGTAGCCAGTAAATAGAGTAGCTGAGCAATTACCTGAATTTTGAATTTTTAAAAATTTTCTTTTCTCAATCATTATTATTCTAATATTTCCTTTTTCTGTTTCTTTTCTAGGAAAGCACCAATTTAAAGAAACTGAAACAGCAAAAGAAGTCATCACATTACGAAAGATCATATCACAAACAGTCACACAACAAACTGCTAAACCTACACAGAAAGCCATTCCAGTTGCTGCAAAGCCGAGCAAAACACCTGTGAAAAATGTCACCAAAAATGAAACTGCTGTGAGAAAGAGTAACTTAGACAAAGTCCTCCAAATTGGGGAGACACTTAAAAATAAGACATTGGAAAAACTCTCTGCCATTGGGGTGATAAAAAGTCGTCCAATAATCAAATTCATAAGCGAGTCATTCAAATTGGACCTAAATATTACCATGATGGATCTTGCAGACTTCATGAAAGACACGCAAAACTTGAACCAAGTAAAGCTGCCAAACATTGACGTGAAAAAGAATATGGTGGTGCCAAGTAGTTTCGTCAATAAGAGTTTAGCAGTTTCATCATCTCCAAGTAATGGCTCTAGGAATTCTTGTCGATGCTTCCATGTACAGTGTGTATGCTGTGCTCGAATATTAATGAAGCAGTTGCATTTAAATGACAAGGCCTGTGCTAATTTTACACTTTTGCCAAAATTCCAGGTGAGTCTGAATGACAACTGATAATATAACAGCAGCAGCATGTATTTTATAATAGTGGTCCCCAACCACCAGGCTGTGGACCAGTACCGGGCTGCTAGGAAACAATGAGCTGGTGGTATGATACAAGTCAGCTGCCCCTTTCCTCCTTCCTAGTGAAGTCTTCCACATCCCCATGCCCCTACCAGGAAAAAAATTCAAATTACTGGCATACCAACTGTAAAAATGAAATGAATTAGAAAAAAAAATTTCAGTAGTCAATGAACAAAGCTTTTGAAAAAAATAATAAATTTGAGCTTTTCCCTGTAGGAGCTCAGATGGATCTTAATATCAAATTTGTTAGATGAACCCTTTCAGAAAACAAAATTGGATATATCAGCCATTCATAGTTGACTTATATTCCAGTCATGATTGATACCAAACTAGCTGGTCCACAAGTATATTGTCAATATTAAATCAGTCAGCATTGCATAAAAAGGTTGGGGATCCCTGGTTTATATCTTCAGTACCATTCTGCCCTGCCACTTTTAAGTATACTCCTCTGAATAGGATAAGTATTACTAAATTAAGACTTAATGTTCATGGAAATTGAATCCATTAGAAAAAATTTTCATACTCTCAATGTTTTTTATTTTTAAATTTTTCTTTCAATTTTCAAATTTGAACTTTTTGTAGAAAATTGATATTTTATTAAAATACAAATTGATCTTCAAAATAGCATTGAAAAATTCAATGTAAATGTAAAAACACTTGAACAACCTTACCCCAGCAAAAATATTCAAACCGGTGTTGTGGGTAGCAGTGATTAATAATGAAATCTGTAAAGAAATCTATTATTTTCCCTCGTAACATTTTGTAATATAACTGGATATTAATCCTTTCAGTACTAAGTGGCAATTTGATGTGATAAATAATTTTCTTACAAGTTTCAGAAAAGTACCTTCAACTATTCATAAAATTCAAAGAAACCTAGACCTATTATTGCATTTGAACATGCATATTAACCAGCCAACAGACCCTGTTCAACTCTTTTGATTTGAGAATACAAAATTAATAAATCTATCAACTTTTATTACTTATAGTTGGCTGATATCTGCATTATTTCATCCAATGTGAGATGACCAATGATAAAATAGAAATAAAATGAATACTTAATGAATTATTTAATTTGTTCTTTAATGCAATAGATTATGAATTTCCTTGATACAGTATGGTACAAGGTTTGTATTCATATAGAAGTTTTTACCTTTCTGAGTCGGATTCTTAGTTGTCTCATATTGATGAGACATTAATTTCTCAGGTTAAAAATTCTATTCAAGAGTCTGGTAAAAACGTCTCTCGATTGTATTTCTCATTCATCTTGTTCAGATAATATATTGCCACGGATCTACGATATCCTTATCCGTGGATCTCTAGTATCTTTCGACTGGAACAAAAAAGTAAGATTATTATTTGGTGTATGGCATACATGTGCAATATACTTGAGATATTGGACATTCATGAAGTCTCTGAGAGTTGGAGTTTCAATGATATTTTCCAGGTCCTTGTTTGTGTAGTGGAAAGTAAAATTATCTGGTTCTCTGGGCAAATCTGGTTTACATTTACAACCACCTTTGACAATCAATCTCGAGAACAGGTGCCAATATGATTGAAGTTTCTTCAATTGGTGTTTTTTTTTTTGACGACCAAGTTTGAGTTGCTTAGATTAACCTTGGTCTAACACAGGAATATAACAATTTCCTTCTTGCACACAGATTTATTTCCTTATTCTTCAAGATTCCACTTGTCTCCTGCAACTAAGCAGTAGCATGTACATCAATAAAGTCACCATTGTGGTTATAAATAGTTAAATTCTTCTACATCATCCAATCTGTCTCCATCAACTACAATATTATCATTACTGGTTTCAATTTGGAATTGCATGATTTCATTTATCTTATTTTATTTTATTTTTAAAATGATATTGTGAGTCTCAAACAATTGCTCACATTAAAGATAGAATATGTTGAGCTTGGTCTAGTGTAAAGGAAAGCAAAACAAGATCGGCATACAGTAGCCATCTTTTCACCGCCACACGTTATCTTTGCATCTCTTTTTGGTAAATTCATCTGGGATGTGATATGCAAAAGATATACCCTGACCCCCTAGATACTTCTAATCAATCTCTTCTGTACAAAACTTCACACAAAATCAAAATAGTAATTGAACAATATTTGACTCTCTAAGCCATTTTGCTGATGGAGATTTATTATAAAAATTTCTGAACATTATGAAATCAGCATCAGTAATTAAGTCAAATATATACCTTAAAATCAAAAGTACAGAGAATACTCTTGAATACTAGAAAGGACATAAAGTTGATGAAGATGACAGTGGACATAATCATAAAACTTTTGAAGTGCTCTATAGTTTGTGATAAATTAAATTTCAATTCATTTATTTATTTTCATTTATTTATAAATTTTTTTCTATTTTTTTTAAATAGGAATTTGCATTCCGGTTTCTCTTCAATAACAAACTTGTATACAATCAGACAATTACAGGTAAGTATTTTTACTTGTTTATTTTTTTTTCTTGGAGATAGAGGTAAATTGTGTTACTTTTTTTTCTACTGATTTGTCTGTTCTAAATCCTTAATCTCTTCTTTATTCTTGTTCATGATCAGCGAGAACTCTAAACGATTCTATTAGATAAAACAACTGGCTTTGTGTCACTCTGTCCCCCTCCTCAAACATTTTTGTTGATCTATCTAATTGAGATGCTTACTCAATGGAATAGGGGAATCTTTTGAGAGAAAAAATTTAAGGGTTTTAGATGGTTCTATTTACAATCTAACTATAATGCAAACCCCTTACTTTCTGTTCAATGTATACATACTAACTGGAAATTGTTTATATACACATTTTCCTTGATTGCATAGGTTCCTGAAAATTTATAATTTAAAACTTACAATATTTCACTTACCACTGCCATTATCCTTTACCTATATTAGGTTGTACCATATAAGGTTTCAGATTCAAAATTATTCATGATTAGCTGAAAACCTGATGTACAAGTAGGGTTTTCTGTTAATTTCTGTAAAAGGTCTTTAGCACCAACAACAGATTAAAACTTACATATAAACAGATTGGACTTTCAGTATTGTATAGATATCATATAGAAACAAAGTTATTTGTTTAAGAAATTTGTTTACATTTGTTAAAATAAAATAACATGTGGAAAATAAGTGCCAAATATGCATTAGCATTTCATTTTGAAAATGTACCTATTCAAGTTTCAATCTCAGTAAATAATGAATAGGGCCAAAAAGTGTTTATATTGTTAAAAGAAATCCCTGAAGAATTCAAATCAATTTAATTTTCCTTCCTAAGATTAGTCCGATGAGGGTTTCATGCCCTTACTCTAAAAAAGATTAAAACTGAAATATAAACTGAAGTAAAGTTTTATTTAGCAACTTTTTAATTCTTTTTTGGCAGTTCCACTGAAATGTCAAACACTACAGTAAAATTCCAATATGCTCCAATATACACATTTTATACATGTTTGGAAAGTTAAAATTCTAGATTTTATGAAATTAATATCTTGCTGAAAAAATCAAATGCAAAGAGCAGTAGGTGTGCACTGGAGTTAGAAATTGGACACTGAGTACTGGTGAAATTATAGATTTAATTGATACCACCCAAGTAGTCGTCTAGGTCATCCACAATGGCCTGATAGAGGGACCTGATTCCTTATACTTCTGAAGTTGTGAGAAAATTTGATCCGCCTGTTGTTGCAGGTGATTGTGGACAGTTTGAATTCAAATTTTGAGTGTTGTTACTTTCTAATTTAACATCTTTAGTTTGGCTTGAGATACAAGTTGAGAATTATTCTCTTTTTGTTTTTGATGTTAATCAGTTTTTTTAATCAATTATGTTTTCCTGTCTGTTTTCTATCTCTCATGAATTTATTTGATGGAATTGAAATTCAGTCTTCAATTGTTAAATTTTTTTTTTTTTTTTTATGCATCAAGTCATTGAGTGTGGAAAAGTTAAATTGTAGATGTAGTCAATTTTGTTGATGCCGAATGTTATAATTATGCCACTTTTGGGTCTACCAAGCAAGTTAATTTCAGATGCGTTAACGTCCGACACTAAATAACAGTCCTTGACTTGCTTTAGTGGTGTGACTTTTAAATCCATTCCATGCTGATTAAATAAGTTAGGGCTATGTACTTTGATATTAAGTTTATGAAGTCTTTCATACTAAATCCAAATTACAGAACTTTAGCAGTAGATTTTAGAAGTTGAAAAAATATATTTGTGTAAATTATTGTGTGTGTGTAAAGGCTTTTGTTAACAATTTAATTAATAAAGGTCAACCAACTGTCTACCCTTTGTTGAATGAGTACAAATGCAGTCTCCTCACTTATTTTTTAGGGGAATTTCCAGAAACTAACTTGTTAAAATATGTCTTGGGGTCTCATTAGTACACGCATAAAATTTCATGGAGATATTCTACATGGTTCCTGTGTTAGGCTGTAAGAAACAGACTGACAGATATTTGGTGCATTTAGGATTAAGTGCTATCAAACAATGTTCTCTTCAATTTTTTGTTGCTTGTGTGCGCAAAATCTTACATTCAGATTCTTGTCAAGTGACAAAAGTATGTGCATACTTTTGAACTTGACATGGTCAATCAATATTTTTTCATTAAAAACTTACTAAGCTATCTATAGAACTGAAATCTTTAGTGTGCAAATTGATTTTTGTTCCGCTCTGGTAGCAAAACTTTTGTGTACAGCTCAGAGGGGACTATGCTATCAAGATTAATTTTAGATGTGCACTTCAGAGTATCATTTGGAATTGTAAACTTGGCTGTTCTACTGTTGAACCTCACTTCTTTTTTCAGATAGTTGGTTCATTATACCCCCCCCTCCTGACACACACACGCACCTTTTGTAAATGTCATCCAGGGCCAGTGTGAGTACTCTTTGTACAAGTTTAAATTGAGACACTTGCTGCAGTTGAAGCAGGGAAAACATTGATTGGCATTTCGAGAAAGAATTGCTGAAAAAAAAAAGGAAAAAAAATGTACAATACAATAGTAGCTTCAGAAATTTTGCTCCACATCATAGTCCCCTGTAAGCTGGGCACATGCGTGTGCGCATACCTGTTATGCAACCAGCACACAAAGGATTAGATATCTAGAATTGTGTAATACTTGATAATGATATATAAATTTAAGTAAAATAAAATTAGATTATAATTATTGAAAATAATCTTTCAGCTGTTTCTGTTAACTAGTTACTCGTTTTTTTGCGAATACCTTGAAACAATTTGAAGTTTACATTCGCAAAATTATTCATTGCACACATATGTTCGTCAGAGAAAAAAATTGGTTCAACGTAAGATTTTTGCGCACACTGACTACTAAACATTAGAGGGAACATTAGAAGAGAGAATTGGTTTCCTTTCCGTGTGTCTCCTGAAACGGATCGTCAATCAACCAGTTGATCTTTCAGCCACCAATTTTCATTGTTTCTTAATTGACGACAGTTAAGTTGGTACAAAATGAAGGATCTTCCATTTGAGAGACCCCAACGGATTTTCACTTTTTGTAAAATGGTATCTGTTTAGATTATTTTCTCAGATACTGACATCTTTGTATCCCTAACTGCTTTGTTGATGGCTTGATCCATTCTTTTTGCTTCCCCCTTAACAATTTCCTTGGAAGCAATATCCCCAACACTTTACCCAGGTTCAGATCCAATACTTAACACTTATTTACACATTAACATTTTCTAAATATCAAGTTGACATTCCTCTCAGATGATTTGCTCAATCATTTGTCAATTTAAGTCTGGTCACGTAATTTTAATCTCAAAGTTACTGAGAAACAGGAGGCTTTTTTACCCTAACTCATTTTTTTCTTCTCTTATTTTCTCTCCATTTTTTTTTCTCCGCCCTGTTTTTTCTCTTTCTCCCTCCCTGTTTCCTTTTTCCATTCATCTATTCACTTCCTCTATTTTTGTTGTTTTTGTGCCTTGAAATTTTTTCCTCTTGTCTATTTAACATTGTTGTAATAATCAAAAGGTTTGATGCCTATTTTATTTTTGTAATTTGACTTATAAAATGAGCCATTCAGATAAAAACAGTAAGAAAAATACATACCTACAAATTGTTAACATAACTGTGGAAACTTACTCTGAACAAGAATATTTCAAATAGCTATTTTTAGTGGTATGTATCAATGCATCTATCTAATGTTGAAAAATTCTTGTTCAGTGGTTTTTAAGTTTATACAGTTACATTGTGCAGGTAGGTATTTTTCTTACTGGTCCTGTTTTCTTTGAGATTTTCTGATTCCCCCTCCCCATTGAATCATATATAACTTCTAGGTATGTCATCATAGTGATCTCTTTGCTGATTATTGTATAAACATAAAATTAGCAGTAAATCAACCTGCCAGAAATCACCCACCTCAATACAAGATGACATGAATTTTTTCAAAGTCATTTTGAAATTAAAGTCATCATTTTTCTAACAATCGTAGTTGCTAGATCATTTTTATCTATATTGGATACAGACGTACGAAAAATCAATGAAAATCAGAGAGATAAGTGTGTATGCTTTTATAACCATAATTTTTAAAACATTGCTCACAAAAACAAGTTTAAATTTTCTTTTAATTAAAAATGTTTTAAAAAGATTTTTCAAATGATGCTACAAAAATAAGAAATAAGAAAATTCTTAAAATGAATTCCTAACAAGGGGAAAATAATTTGTGTAAGCCATACCTGATTAACGGAGGAAGGCGTCCCATTTTGCATTATAGTTAGATTATAGATAGAACCCCCTCTTCCCTTTTCCGCTACTGATAAATTCTCTGAGGAAACGGAGGTCTTGGATGTAGAAAGACTTTTGCAAAATTTTCTAAGAGGCTGGACTGTTCTTGTTCAGCTGGGCATAATTTTTTTTATTCTTTAATGTAAATCAATTAGTAAATATGTAAGACTGGTTAAAAAATAATATTCAAAGCTTACTTCTGTAAAGGCTCTAATTACTCTAATTGGTTACTAAATGACTTTCACTGAAGATGCTTTAAATTTTCATCAAAAAAAAAAAAAGAAAAATATTTGCCTATATACCAACAGAGAAAGAATGGTCTTGTATTGAGGTTTTGGTTTTAGAAATATCAATATGAAGGACCTAAAATTGGACGATTTTGAAAATCTGTTTTCTATTATTTTTTTATTATTTTAATCACACATACTGGGCTAAAAATAAAATGTTTTTTAGCAACAAGTTGTCTGTTGTTGCTATAAAATTGAAACCAGCAGCAAAGAAATGATTTCTGCTTGTTTTGTTGTCTTTTTAATTTAAAGACAATTTGATATTATTTCTAGCCTTGAAGTGTTTTAATCTACTAAAATACTTTTTTTCAAGTAAAAATAAAAAGATTCAATTGAGCAAAATGAAAACAGAAAATAATGGGAAAAAAAATTTTTTTATGTTGTAGGTGGGTGGGACATCTCTTGTATTGCACACTTACTAAAACTTTTAGCTTTTGAAGAAGTTTAAAATCAATATTTATACACTCAAATACTAGAAAATTAGTCCTTAACTATTACTGTTACCCCCCCCCCCAATTCCAACCACCAATCATTTAATTATAAGATGAATGTTCCGTCTAAACCATGGAGACATATGTTGTTAGTACAAGTTTCATTTTTAATCATAAATCCCCATATAGCTGAGTTTGAAAATCTTTTCCATCTCCAACTTATAGGTTTATAAATTGGAGGATCCTTGTTTGTTTGTTTGTTTGTTTGTTTTTGTTGGTTTGTTTGTTTTTTGGTTTTTTTTTGGTTTTTTTCTCATAAAAAAAATTGCTAACATTTTTTTAATTGCTCTGAAATATGCTAGATACAATGTTTTATGGAATTTTACTTATTATTCTTGAATAAGTAAAATTCCCTAAAACATTATATCTAGCATATTTCAGAGCAATTAAAATAATGTTACTCATGATAAAGGTCTCTACAACATGCCATATATGCCTGACATTTTATCAAAATTGGTTGTGTTTTATGAAAGTTATTACAAAACTAAAGTCTTCGGTTTGTGTAAACAGTCATATTAGGGCAGAGGGCTAAACACGCCATCAAATTTAACATAGATAATCTAAATATGGAACAGAAAACTTTTGCCTGTAGATATTTACATATAAGAGTAATGAATTCACTGGGACGATTCAGTCTTTAACCCATTGACTGCAGATGACTGAAATTTCAGTCAGTGCAGTTCTATGGCTCAACTACATGTGAAAGAAATTATCATCGATCAAGCAGTGGATCTTTCCACTCAAAGTTATGGACTTCTGCTAGTTTCTATGTTTCTCCGTCCATGACTTTTAATGTAGGGTCCATTGTTTACAGAGAAAAGGAATTGTTCAGCTCATTGTGCACCATTGTATATAATCAAAGTTACCGGCGCATTTTGATAGTCGATGGGTTAAAAAAAAATGTTTATCACATGAGAAAAACTAAGAAAATAACATTTAGCTGCATTGTTAGATTTGTGATGACAAACTAGAATGAGCAGATCATCTTTAATTGTTTTTGACATAGAGGCTATGAAAGAGAGAAATCAATTTTTTTAATTTGCAAGAAGATAGATATTTATTCTTTTAGCTCAATTCTTGAATTTATATCAAATTCTGATCTCCTACCATCTTCTGGCCAAATCCCAGAATTTTTTATCTTTTCCACCAAAGAACTGCTCTAGATATCTTTTTGCATTCTTCTTCTAAGGAATTGAATTTTTTCCCAAATTAAGATACTTCTATAATGACCAGAATGATTGTACTTGTAAATATGGCAGATGAGTGAAAATTTCCTACCCAATTGTAGCAATTTTTGCCAAAGAAATGTGATCTAGCATTAACTTGTAGGAATATCTTGTCACTTCCTGCCAATTGCTGCCTTTGAGTGGTCTTATTGGAAACAGTACCAGTTCAAATCAATCATTTGGTTATCTCCAAATAACTGCTGTCTTCACCTCCCCTTGTAGGTCATGATGAATGTTAGTTTAAATTTAATCGCATTCTGTTTTCATGTTGCTTAAAACCTGTTGGGATACTATTTAATGACATAATTTAAATTGCTTTGAATCAATACTGGTATTGTTTTCTTTAAAAAATGAGTACCACAAAAAAATTGACTATTCCTCAGATTCATTTGATTGCTTTCATAATACAGTAAACTCCCATGATTATAGCACCCTCGGGGATTGCCTTTATAATGGGTAGATTTTATGGGAAGTGTATTAAGAAACCAAAAAGTTCTAACAAAAGTGACTTCATATTACCCTTTCTCAGTCTGATGCCCCATGTTACTTTCATCATCTTCATCAGCCTCCATCGTTGGAAGTAGACATTTCCTAGGATTTGCCAGATCTCTCTATCATGGGCATCACAGAGCCAGTATTTGTCTATTTTGTCATGCCATCCTATATTTTGCCGACCACAGTTTTGGATATGATATCTGGGTATCCACGTTGTGAGTCATGAGGTCCATCGGTTGTCTGACATTCTTGCAACATGACCAGCCCATTGCCATTTGAGTTTTCTAATGGATCTTATGATATCCCTGAATCCTGTTTTTTCTCTAGGTCAATCTTTAGGTTAGGTTTCATAATTAGTTATTGATCACCTCCAAAACTGTATACTGCCAAAAGTTATGTGACGGTTTCTATTGAGTGACTAATCAAGCTTTTTTTTTTTTCTTTTTTCTTCCTCTTATCTTCCTTCCTTTCATTTTTCCTTTTGCTTTTAGTCATTTTTTCTTCCTCTAATTTTTCCTTGTCTTTTCTTTCCTTTTTTTTTTTTTTTTTTTTTTTTTCTTTTCTCATTCAGCCGAGAATCCACCACAGATTTGCCTTGGATCAAAGTCTAAAGCAGCAGAAATTTGTGTAAAATTTTCTAATGTAACATTTCAAGTGAACATTCACGAGGAACACAAAACCCAGCTAAATGGCTGTGCTAGTTTTAACTTGAATCTCTTCAATCGGACGATTGGCATGTACCCTGTGGGCTGCTTTCAGATTCCTGACCACACAAATAAACAAGAAGACCATAACCAGCTCGGCAACTGGGTGCTTTGAAAGATGAGAGAATCAATTCATCTTTGGGCTTGACAGGCTTTTTTCCCAAGAAAAACACAAAGGACATGGCAACCAAGACAAAAAAAAAGTTGGACATCGAGGAACTGCAATTGCAATGTGTCAGGTGAAAATGTCCCTCAAGTTTCGTCTGTGGAATTGGTATTTGTTAGGGGGTGGGGATGCAAAACAAAAAGATCTTTGCAGTTAATCCACACAGCCTCCTCCTATCCCTACTTTTTTTATTTTTTTATTTTTTCTAAAGCTATCAAGGTAACCTGGCATTGCGCAAGCTACTTTGCCAGGTAGTTGAGCTTTAACACTTTCAAGATTAACCTATTAAAGTGCTTAATGCCTGAATAAAATTTCTCGGTAGACTTCTCAAAAAGATCTACGGGACATATATATACCAGCTGACATAGAAATCTCAGGATACATATGTTCCGGGATGCTTAAAAGGGTTGAGAGAGAAAAAAATCCTGAAACTGCATGGGATATGGGTCACGGCTAATAATACATCTAAACTGGTGTACACATAAGGAAAAAGATGATAATGTGGGCTAAATTTAGTACTTCATTTATTTTTTACAAATTTTTACATTTATTTATTCAAATCTTCAGTTATCTTCTTTTTTTTCTTTTGTCTGAATTTTATATTTCCTTTTTTTTTTTTTTTTGGTTTCATCAATTTTCTTGCATGGAACAACTGTTCTGTAAATATTGGCATAAAAAACTAAAGTTGTGTTCAGAAATTGAGTTATTTAGTGTGTGCAAAAGTTCCAAAGAAAACTGTTTAGTTTTCAAAAAAACTGGGAATTTTTGCACACTCCTTATAGTTTCAAAAGATTTCATGGGTGCTTCAGAAACAAATAAGCTGGCAAAAATTAGCCCTTTTCTTTTTCCTGGAATATATACTAATGTCAGTACTGCTTAAAAAAAAATTGCCAATGTTCCTATGCAGGGTTGTCATTAACATATGTAATTTTCAAGACCAAAATTGTGCAAATTTACTGATCAAAGCTATTTGGTTCGGAAAATGATATTTGGTACTAAAGGAAAATTTACCGAAAGTAACAATCTCTTACATGCAAATCAGCTAATACAACATAAATATACATGAATAATAGATAAAAAAAAGTATGTATTTTAATCCATTTTCCCTGCAATTTTAGTCTGATGGATTTTATTTTATTTGATAATTTTTGCACTGAAGCTACTTAATTTGGTCCCAAGACGGTACAAATTTGGTCTTGTGTGGTAAAAGAACATTCGACAACCCTAATAGAGTGTTTATGTAACATTTTAAGTAAACTTTGTACTACTATCATGGGTCAACTTATGCCCAACCGACTTACATCTGACTGCAGATCCATTCCCATAAAAGCTTTAAGCCCATTAACTGCGAATGATGGAAATTTCAGTCATTGCAGTCCTTTGGCTCGACTGCAAATGACGAATATTCCCTTCATGCTATTGTAAGCTTACTAAAGAGAATGCAGTGTATTTGTCATGTTTGTTTCAAGTTCTTCAGACAGAGAAAGTGAGAAGGTAATAGATCAGAAACCTTGCTGGGTGGAGCTAATGACATAGTGAAAGAAACATAATGAATGACATTTGTTCCTTTAGATAGACAAGGAAGAGGTTTACGTAAATATTAATGTCATGGGGTCTCAAATTGTACAGCATGTATATTCACTTCACCCTATAATGATTGACTTACACCCAAATCAAGCTGCTAACATAACCAGATACAAGTCAACACATGGTCGTATTCATTTCTCTTTTTCTATCTACTTGGTAATTATTTTGTTTCTTTCTATTTCATTTTTTTAATTCTCATCTTGGAATTTGGTTTTGATCATGTATTAATGAATAAGTATCAACTTGAGTGTGGGTCACTGTTCTTAACGTTAAAATGAATTAAATTAGATTTGTTTCTTTGACTTGAAATAAACTGTTTTTTCTCCACACAACAACTGTGGTTCAAGTCAGCAAACATCGAGGACATCTCAAGTATCCAACTGACGAGAACAAATACTATGCTTTGTTCTTAGTCAAAAGGCTGAGAAGCCATATTTCAAACAAGATCATGGAATTACTATAGTGCCTGGGGTTTTTTAATGCAATGTGGTAACAATTTTGTACTGAGTTTTTTTTTTCCTTTCTTTTAAGATTCCTGAAAGTTCTATGTGAATGTCAATTTGAATGGCAGGGTGAAGATGAGATGGTATTTAGAAAATTGGTGAAATATAGAAATTTGATATCAATGGCGGTTGTTGATTTGCCGGTGATACTGATAATGATCTTATTTTATGATATAGGAAAGGGAAAAAATACCACCATAAAAAAAGAATTTTGCCAAGATTGAATGATATTATTTTTTGATGATTCTTTGATGAATACTTATGATTTTCAGATTCTCCAATCGACCGGAGACAATATTTTTTCATCTTTGTAAGTTGAGTTGCTTGGTAAATGATCTAGCTCGTAGTTTTTGACACAGAATCAAAATCTAAATTTTCTTACATAGCCTAATACATGAGGAATACAAAGAGGATCACTTCTCTACAAAAAGTAAGATTAATTTTCTAAAATGAATTGAAAAAAAAAAATATGTAAGCCATAACAATATAAAGAAGATAAAAAGTTAGCTCACTTTTTTACAAGATGTAATGACATAACAGTCAAGAGAAATTTCGATAAGATACAATTTCTTGGTTGTTACTTCATTTCATTGCCTTAAGATAGTTCAATTCTACGTTATAATGAATTGTTTTTCCTTTCATCGACAAAAATTTCAGCTATTTTCATTTTTGCAAAAACAAGAAAAAACTCTTTAAATTAAAAAAAAAATTATAATTGCATTTTTAAAAATACTCCAGTAGGAGGTAACTTGATTGAAGCTTTGTCTCTTTCAAAAATCACAACCCAAATCTCCTAATTTGCCAGTTAGGCTTATGTAAATTATTTTGTGTAATGTTGAATTGAGTTGTCCAAATTTGGTCTCCGTTTGGGATATTTGACACAATGTGTTAATTATGTTGTGAATAAAAACATTAATCAGTATTGTCTATGACTTGAAGAAGAGTCATTAAGATACCAACTTTTGTTCAGACAATTTAACCTTCCTGCTTTTGGTGCTGACATGTTTTGGACAATTCATTTTAAGGCCCTCTTCAGGTGTAAAATGTAATATCTGTAAAAGTGTGTCAACCACAAAGATGGTAAGAAGTTGTCAAAACAGAAGTTGGAACATTAATTAAAGTTAGTCAATAGTATAAATCCAGTTAGATTTCAAAGTGATTTGGATGCTATCATTCTGCAGCTATGTACAATTACTGTATTCTTTGCTTTCCCATAATATTTGTTACATCTAGTGTTTGAAATGTGTATGCAAATATAACAACTATTATGGGACAGATTACATCATAATAAATAATAGTTATACCAATCAGTGCTTCAATATATCTTTCTCAGATGCAAAGCTATTGAATAAGTCAAGAAATATGATTAAAGCTCTAGTTTCTCAAAGATAAAATAATTTGCAAAGAAAATCATAATGCTGTTTCAATTGTTAACAAGGTTTAAACTTTACTCCAATTTTTAGCAATTAAAACAAATTTAGAATTTTTTTCTGTGTTAAAACCTATTGAAATATTGTGTGGTCTTGACGTACTCATTAGTCTGCTTGGATAGTGTACTAGTTTGCAAATCTGCCTCACATGCAGAAGGTGTGATGGCTGGTATGAGCAAGACTAATTTCCCTATGTGTTCAGCAGCTGAGTATACTCCATGCTGTGTGATTTGGGTGGAAGTGTCCATTCTGCTTGACTAGCCAAGGGGCTCATCATAAAATCTTGTTAGAAAGTAGTCCCTTTCTGCACACCTATTTCTTTAGAAACTTTCAACATAGCTGGTCTGGCAGTCTATGTATGCATTGCGTGTACAGGCTGCACCAATGGGGCTGGGTGGCAAAAATTCAAACATTTCTGTCTAGAACACCCAACCTCCATGTTTTTGGGGGAAGGGGTCAATTTGCAATGTAAGTGTATGTTAAAGTTTGTGTCCAGTGTTCACAATTGTTTTTTTGAAAATTCTGACTTTTTTTAGTTATCACAAAAGGCATGAGAAGTAATTTCATTGATCACCCCTTTTACCAATTTTTCAAGTGATCACCCCCAAAATGGCTTGTAGCCAGTAGATGTTGGTCATGTGACAGTTTCTATTGAGTGACCAACCAGACCGGTTCTGTTTGTTTGTTTTTTGTTTTGTTTTTTTTTTCAGCTCTTGCATTAAAACAAGTAGAATTTCTCTATCTCAATGGGGCAGCTAAAATGATCAAACAATTTCAAAATGCAGATTGAATGTTTGAATTTGTGTAATAATATTTATTGGGGAAATGGACCAGTATGTTAAATTCAAGGCACATTTGATCTTCAAGAGTTGAAGAAATAGTATCAATATTTTAATGTTTTAGAAGTTCTTTTGAAAAAAAAAAAAATGAAGCATTATCATCTTTATTATTATTAGGAAAAAAGGAAACTCAACTTTTGATAATGATGACTAGCTGGACCTTTGGAAATTTTTGCTTTCCAGAATTCTTTTTTGTGATTGGTTAATTCATTAAAAACTGACTAATCACAGCATAATGTATGGAGATCATGACAAGCATATTAACAGTATTGAAGGTTATGACATTTCCCTATAATAGTTATTCATTGTATGGTTCTTGGATGTAACCAACCTCTTTTTTAGTGTCAGCTGGTTGAATGTTTAGAAAATGATTGTCACAAAGGACCCGAGAAGAATTTTACTGTACTTTCTCTTCCCCAGCAAGGTTAAGACTATTAATACGGTCAAAGATTTAAAGGAAGAAATGATCACATCATAATACCAATTCCAAGTCTCAACTAAAACGGCATTCTTTCATAACAAATCACCAGCTGTGAAAACTATTCGCAAAATCAACTATGGATGGTTGGATATGCCTAAATTTATTTGCACGGTTTTACACCCATTGTACGCAACCTAATTTTTATTCATTAGCTGGAAACTTTATATTTCCCTGTGGAAACTTTCATTGTATACACATGTACAGTGTGGTTTTCTGTGGATTACACACTATATTTCATTTTTTTTTTTTTTTTTTTTTTTTTCGTATCTGCAATAAGTGAGTATTTATTAGTAATATTTGTTCAAAATTGTTTCTTGCTTGGATATAAAATTGTTTATTCTTTCCCTCAAAAATTGAGGCATATCTTTCTTTCTGTAGTCAATTTTGCCAATGGTTTTCAAACCTAGCAACTTGTAAGGAAAAAATGCCACAAAAGCTATTATGACAGGGACCATTATGAAATCTTTTGTATAATATTTGTTTCAAGAATTGTAAACTGAAAATTATCTTCTTGTTGGTTTTTTTCACCTCTTTTTCCTCTTCATTCCAATATTCACAAAAGATGATTTGCTGTATATATTAAGAGTTTTCTTATGTGGGGAAAAAAACTTCTGGTTTCAGTATATGCACTTCTATCCATGTTTTGAAGGTACAAATAAATACACAGATGTTCATGCATTGAAACGATTAGCTTGTCATAAAATAATTCATTTTCCATACTTCCTCACATCATTTAATCCAAGAATTTACAAAACACTTGTTTTTAAGAGACGTTCCGTGTATTATTTCTGTTTCATTTTTCAATATGACACTTTGTTGCATCAAGTTTGTTTGCATCAGTCTTTGTTGGTGTGTGAATTTTAATTGCTAACTTGTATCAGATGAAGAATGCAGGAATACCTCAATTAGTGTGGATTTTGATGTAGTATGGTTAAAGTATTGCTGCACAAATTAATGTAACTAAGTACAGGTTGAAAAAAAAATTTATTAAATTATAAGACCTTGAACAGTATGGAAAGTTTTGGAACAGATTGACCGCACTAATCAAGGTATACATCTTGTAATTGGATTATTAAACTGACAATTGTAAATGGATTCTTATAGGTCTCATGCTTACTGTATATCAACCCCCAGACATTTACGAAAATAAATAATAACGTGCAGTTCCTGTATACTTTAATGTGAGAGACTGCATACCAAACCCAGCTTTCCAGTTAAGGACACTGAATTAGCAATTTCTGGTTGTCTCTTCACAGAACTGTTGTATCATCATTCATCAAACAGAAAATAAAATGGGTAGACTGAAAACTAATTCTATAAAAATTAATCAGTCAAGCCTTAATGCGACTCGGTTTTGAGCCACAGAACACTTTTTGCTCTTGACACCTAAATCCAAAAAGACCCCTTAATACATCTTTCTGACTTGTCACTCATAAAATAAAAAATATTATTCTTAGCCAAGATGCCATGAATAAAACTGAACAAATAAAAGAATCCCTTGTTTTAATCTACCATAGATATCTGATTCACTTGAGAGCTGAGATTCATAGAAGAGGAAGTATGAAGATCTCTCATCCAAATCAGATGTGAAAGGCCCTCAAACACACCAACTGCTCGACATGATGCAGACCAAATCAATTCTGTTAAAACTTCCTGCAATCTTGTTTCTGATCTTTTTAAGATGGTTGTGTTCAAAATTTTCTTATTATTTCAGTGGGATGATGCAGTTAATTTATATAAGGGAATATGGCCAGAGATGGTGATCAAGTTTTTATTGCACAGTTATATTCTGTTGAGGTGATATGTTACAAGGCATTTTATATCCATGTTCCCAGCCCCAATTGATGAATTTCTGGTAAATCTTTTCATAATTAATTTCAATTTATCTTTACATATTGAGTTGATATTCCCTGCTGAAATGATATAAATATTAAAATGTTTATTTAAAAAAACACATTTACCTGAATTTATCTCCCAGGTTTTTTTTTGGTTTTTTTTAAAACTCTTCTCCAAGTTCTGGCCAGTGTGGGACAACAAAGGTTATGTTTAACCTTTTTTTGGGTGGGGGGATGCTGTAAAATACAGTAAGTCATTTTTTTTTTAATAATGTTAAATTCGTTTTCATTCCTTCTAAAGAAAAACATTGATTCAGTTAAAGTTAAAATCATGAAATAAAGATTTCTATCACACCCCCTCTTTTTCCAATATGAAGTTGTCTCATTTTGAAATTAAAAGCAAATTTTGTTCTTAAAATTTTTATTTTAACTTTATTTTTTCTGACAAGTCCTTTCTTTGTAAACTTTTCTCAGATAGCTTGAAAATTTATGACTAAATATTTTCTATTTTTTTTATTTTTTTGCTTTGTATCCCTTGTAACACATCACCTTTAACAAAAACAACAAAAGTAGATATTATTGCGGTCCCTGTAAATTATGAGAAGTAAAGGGAATGTAATAAAAAAATTTTCCAGAGGTTTGTGCTTATCAATTTCATAATTTGGAGTTAAGGTCATAGCAATTTTTACTGGTAATAAATGATATCTTTGCTTCACTTCTCATTGCTTCTCATATTTTACCATGATCCAATATTATTATTGTTGCTGCTGCCTGTCTTTAAAAGAAGAATAGAAACGGAGCAAGGAGAGACGTGTTGATCTCAATCATCATTAAATTGCAAGAAATAAAGACGCTTTCAAATTTTATTTATTGATAATAGTTTATTAAATTTCCTCTCATGCATCAGCAGACATTACTTCTACTGCTATTTTTTTTTTATTCAATCCTCCCCCCCACTATATTTTACCTTTTTCGCGTTAGATTCAAAATGTTGATGATGTAAACTATTTCTTTTCAGTGGCAAAACTGCCTTCATGATAATGACAAGTCTACTGCTTTCATTCGTTCCATAATTGACTTTATAATCTTAATCCTAAAGACTAAAACTAAACTAACTTCATATCCTTTGTAGTTAAATTTTATAAAATACATTTTTATGGTCAACTTTTTTTTTTCATTTGAAAAGAAAAAATGCTATTCACAGGTGCAGCAAAATTCAGCGCAAAAATATTTTGAATTTAACACGGAAAGGGTAACGATCTCTTTTTATACTACCTTTTTTTCCATAATAGTTGTTACATTAATGCCTGAAATGGTACTTGCAAATGTAATACCTACTATGAGACAGGGGTATTTTTTTTCTCCTTTACTTCATTCTATTTCCTCTGTTTTTCATGAGAAATTTTCAGTGGGAAGAACTAGCCCACTTTTTCAATTTTTTTTTTTTTTCTTTTTCTCCGATAGGAAGAATTTCTCTCAACAAAAACGCATTTTCTTCTATTTTCCCATTCTTTTGTTACTATTTTTATTTTGAACAAATGACTGTTAAAGCTTTTCTTTCTTAGTTTTCATTACCAATGAAAATAATTGGAAACAAAAATTACAATTCATTATTCAGATCCTCCTATAAACAAAAACTGTGATACTGTGGAACTTAGAGAGTCTAAAGAACTCTTTCTTTGGCCAAATACATGGGAATTGTACTTGCCATTTGATTAATAAAATGATTGAATAAAATTACATTTGAAAAAAAACTGACTTGTCTACTCTTTCCATTGTTTTTGCTATTTCCAAGATTGATGGGGGAATATGAATCAATTTTCCCTAGCATCAGTGCTTTATCTCAGGCGTTCAAATAGTGTTTGGAAATTGAGCATATCTGGTTCAATTTCAGCCACTTGATGCCAGTCAACATCAAGAAAGTGGTATTGCTTGATTCCTGATTTCAATACTATTTCAATAGCTCTCTTGGGTAATTCTGGGATAAAGTTTGGATCGTCTCCCCTTCTTACTACACTGGCAATCCTGCACATCATGACATCTTTAAATTCTTCTATATGGTCTTTATTTTGTTGAAAGATTAGATTCCTATCTCAAAATCATGGTGGCAATGATTTCAGCAAAGAAAATTCATATGATGCCAGAAAACTGGTTAAAGTGTTTTCAATTAACATGCCAACAAATTTTTTTTTTTTTTTCCAGAAAATCAAATAGTACACCCAAAAATCTGACTAGAGTAATAATTGAAGGTCATTTCAAAATAATTTAGTTAGAAATTAAATGAAATACTATTAAACAAGGGACTTCTGGTGTGTGTGTTCAGTTTTGACAATGGTAACAGGCCAACACCACCAAGATTTTTAAAATGTATCCAAGATGAAATGCTCCTTCATTATTCAATATATTTATGATCTTGAAACTTTCATTATCCTATGCTATTGTATACTAAAAATTGTTTTAGAAATCCTGTTTATTTTTTTAAAATTTGAATCCCTGGATTAATTACATTATTTCCCATAGTTAAGTTCAATTAACAGTTTTGGATACCACGGATCTTTTTGAGGACACATTAACCATGTTAATCCAGGGTTTCCTGTCTTTATAAGAGAGTAACTGAAACAATTTCAAATCATGAATTAAAATATATCATGCTGGTGAAAAGTGACTCATTCTCTTTGTGAAATTTTTTTTATTCCCTGGTTAATCCCATTTAAAAAGAATTCATGGATGTAAAGAAAAAAAAGTGTCATAATTCCTAAGTGAGTTAATTCTGACCCACTCAAAATACATCATATTATTAAGTTAAATTTCTTGAGGTTAGCATATGACAAATATGTAGGATATCTGCATTATTTTCTTGAAAATTATCACATTTACAGCATGAGGCCGCAAGTTTGCAGTACCCAGTGAGGATTGAACTCACTAATTGTGAGTTTTTCTCCTCTGTTTTTCTTCTCCTTCCTTGGATATTTCAGGAGACTAAGTTGAATGTGACAAATGGAAAAATAAGAAAAATGTGTTGGCTTTCAATTGCAACTCCATGACATTTTATTATGGATGAATACAACAAACACTTTGGAGTCAGAAGTGGCCAGGGAAGAATGCGACTGATTTTCTGACTGGAAAATGATTTCTATTTCCTTTGACAAGCTATGTTCTTGCAGGTTTCCCATTTACACTGTGAACAGCATTCAGTCGGTTGGAGAATTTGTTGTTGACATTCGCATGAGCGTTCCAAATGCTTCCGAGGTAAGGGAATCCATATGATAATCATAAAATAAAAACCAATGACAAAGAAATACAGCTAATATTCTTCTCCGTCTTCTGAGCTGTCTTCAGTTATTGTATCAAATCCTGCTTCTTCATAATCCTTCTCCAAACATGCCATATTCTCTCGTGTGTCCGTAAACTGGTCCTCTGTTATTCCCTCGGAAAGGTACCAATGCATAAAAGCCTTTTTCCGGAACATCAAATCAAATTTATAGTCAAGCCGTGCCCAAGCGTCTCTCACTGCTGTTGAGTTACTTAACATACACACAGCCCGGCTCGTGGTCCCTAAGTCACTCCCAGGTACAGCTTTGGGTGGTTGGTTATTGATCCCCACTTTAAATCCTGTTGGACACCAGTCCACAAACTTTATAGTGTGTACAGTCTTGATTCTCTGAATTGCACTGTTCACCTTGCTTGGGACAATGTCTCCTCGATAGAGAATACAGCAGGCCATATACTTACCTGTAAAGGTATCACAGTTGATCATTTGGCTAGATGGATGGAAACACTGGTTAGTAAGGTAGACAGACGTGACAGTCTCCCGGAGCATTTTTTCTTGAGCTAGAAAAGGAGCATAGGAGACAACTGGGAAATGAATTCTGGGATATGGTACTAAATTTGTCTGGAAAGAGCAGAGATCAGTTCGAAGAGTACCATTAAACCGCAAGGGAGCAGTAATCGAGCTGAGTATCTGAGCAATGATTCGGTTGATGTTTGAGAAGCTTGGGTTCCTACAAGCCAATTTGGTTGTCAAAATTCGATAGATGGCCTCATTATCAAACATGAAGCTACAGTCCATGTCTTCAAGAGTGGTGTGGGTGGTGAGCAATGAGTTGTAAGGCTCCACCATGCTACTAGACATTTTGGGGGAAGGGTAAATAACAAAATCAATTTTTGTTTTTTTGGGGTAATTCTCACTCAAAAGTTGCACAAGAAGGGCTGTGAATCCTGACCCAGTGCCGCCACCAAAACTGTGCGAAATATTAAAACCTGCAAATAAAAAAAAAGACAGATAAATGATGATTCTTTGATAAGGCATTAAATGCCCTGTAAATTAAATAAAAAAAAAAACATCTTGAGGCCTGTAACATATACAATTATCCCTTGATATTCACTAGGGTTAGGGGTGCCAGGGGGCCACAAATAATTTTTGTTGACCTACCCCCCTAAATCTTGTACTGTAAACAATAAGCAAACACTTCATTATTCCAAAATTGTAAATGTACCAATGAATAGATGACTACAGTAAATCATACGATAAATTTTGAAATTTTAAAATCTGGCTTGATTTTTCTGGTGACTGATCCCTCAATTATAGGCAAATTAATACTTTTTTTTGCCTAAAATGTAAAAGCAACTTTATTCCACTCAGAAATCCTCTGTGAATACACTAAGTATTTTTTTTCTTTTTCTTACAATTAACTTATTGCTATTATCTTGCAGTTATAACCAAAATTAAACTTTCAAAGAAGATATTTGATAATTGCAATACATTTTAAAAGATTGTTAAAAAGTAGTTGTTGGTACAAACCAATATATAGTTAATAAACAGAAACCATAAATTTCATAAAACCATTGTGCAGTGATTATTAAAAATTATCCTTTTCATGCTTCTATTAACATTCATTTTAGTATTTTTAATGTTTTTAAAAAATTTTATCCATTCTGAGAGAAGTTACAATCAAAAGCAACAAAAATATTAAGATGAAGGTTATAGCATCAAAATAAAAATAATTGGTAGTAATGATTTAGAATACTTCACATTCTAAATAATAAATTCATTTGTGTACAGCACAGAGTTGGAAAGAAATATAAGGACTATAATACCGTTTAACAAACTGATCCACCATTGTTTAATCTGCATATAAACTTGGTTTATATTGTCTACATAGATAAATTAATAACAAATATTATGATGCATTTATGATTTCCCAAACTTTTTACACCTTGTTCATGCATATTTTTTATGATACTTTTCTTCATGGTAAGCACCAATCTGTATCAATTAAAATCTCAACATATCTATGACATGAACACAATATACATGCACTGAAGCACACACTCACTCATACACACCTTTTCCCACATAATAATATTTAGATGACCATACACACATGGATACACTCTTTTCACATACACTGTATCAATAACATACATTCTTAGACACAAACTTTCACGTATGACTGAATCATTGCCTTGCTTGCACTGGCAAACATTCACACATGTAGAATCACCATAACACATACTAGCTTCAAGTAAAATCACACTGACACACATGTACAGGCATATACATGTGGAGTCATAGATACTCTTCCAATAGAGACATACACACACACGCACTCACCCAAACACAAACCCGACAATGTTCCCCCTCCTTAACCTTGACACAGCTTGGTTTTCCCACATCAGCTAATATATGGAAATCTCCCTTCCCTGCCCTCTGTTTCTCTTGTTTTGTGCTATCATTTTAACCATCCTTAGTCCAATGAATCCATTTCTCAGCAAAATGGTCACTCATATCTACACTCAGTTTCCAGATTATCTTTTTTCACCATTATGTCAGATACACAACATCATTTTACACATTATTCACTCATGCAAAATTTTCACTGTTGTAAAACAAACATTTAGAAAAAAAATTTTGATTTCTCAAGCATCAACATAATTGTATCAAGTGGCCACTTTTTCTTGGCTTGAAATGCGCTACTCAAATGTAGCCTGTAACAATGTATAGTTCAGCATTCTGTTCGCTACTTCTGCCATCACACACAGGTACTGTTAGAAACACACATAAGGCTAGAGACAGTTTTTCACCACTAGTAAACTTTTACTGACACTTTTCCTGTATCATATATTTTATGAATGGATGCCATGTCATTTTTGCCCTTTTTGAGAATTAAATTTTTTGTACACAGCTGATTTCTCAAAAATATGGTACTTTTCAAACCTTGCATTTTCTGCAATTTCTTTTAATCACTTAATTTTCCGATACCCAAAATTTGTTTGTCAAGAGGAATATTAATAAAGACCAAACACTAACAGCTAGAAATAGTTTATAAACAACTTTTTACCGTATCTGAATTGATCACAATTAAGATTTCATACAATTTCCATTAAGTTTTGAAATATGAAACTTACAGTGAATTTATAAAAAAATGTAGATCCATTTTTTCACAAAGTTAAAACTAGCTAGCCTCTGAATTACCTTACACCAAGCCAAATGAAATTAGGAAGAAACAGAATCAAATTCATTTTGCTTGATAGTCTGTTTGAGCATCTCTGCTCGATATAATGTCCATACCTTCCATATAAATCTGAAAACATACATGATCTCAGCAAACACTTTTTTTGCCTATCCATCTACATATAAGATAAAATACCCTTGTTTCAAAGCTAATTCCGTTATCTGCACATTCCAACATCTTGATATTCATCTCTACTTTCAGTATGCTTTTTTTTACATGAGTCTTAAAACTTATAACATTTCCTTAAGATATGTTGCATCATTTTTGTTCTGCAACAAACATGTATGCATCTTCTTATTGATATTTCTGTTGCATATAATTAAATACATATATTTTTATTTCTGTCTTGCTTGTATTTCTCTTTCATGTATTTTACTGTTATATTTGACTGAAGCATTATCCAAACAGTATCTAAATGAATAAATGTTTACTATTCAAAGGACAATACAAACATTACATTTCTATAGTCGGATGATCATCTAATTTCTCTCAAAACAAGTAACTCTTCATTACAATGGTGACCTCAGCCTATTCAATTTCTACAGAGAAATATTTCTGCAAAAAATTTATCTTCTAATCAAGAACAACACACATTCTCAACAAATTGCTGACTCCATATTCAAAGAAGCATCTATGTCATCATGATATACTTCTAAGTGTACTAAATCACATACACTACATATATATATATATGCATATATACACAACTCATGCATGAATTATATGTATTTAGCATTAATTTCAAAGATACTTAATGGGCCATTTGGAATAGGGAAGGCCTACTTTTCCCATTTGGCCCAGGCCTAGTGCTGACTTTGTACAGCTCTGAATTTTGTTGATCACTTCTTTTATTTTCTCTAAGCAAAAATCATGATCTCAGCAATCACTTTTATTCTACTTTAGAGTAATTGAACCATATACTCTCTCTCTCTCTCTCTCATTCCAACCAAGCTTTTCCACGAACAACTACAACATAATAATGCTACATCACAGAAGTGGCAAAAAATTGTGTCAAATTTCACAGGGGATTATTATTGTAAATTGTAAAGACTAGTGAAAAAGACAAATTTTTAAAAAGTGAAAAATCCATTTTTAGAAGGTGGCTACTGGATTACACATGTAAATTTTCAAGGCTCTTCCTCATCCTCTTCATCTTCATCATCAACATTATTATTATTATTAATAATAATAATAATAAAAAAGTTATCACAGGCATTGTTCATATCCTTTACAAAACACTGTCTAGGTAACAATTTTGTTTTTTATACAACTCTGTACTTTTCATTGTGTAGCCTCTTGTATTGACCCCCACAAATATATTTAGAAAAACAAAAAAAAGCTGCCAGTGCTGAATAAGTTTCTTGCTGAAACTTGGAGTGTAATGAATCCTACCAGACATCAAAATAAAGACGTATAATGATGATAAAGAAGAGATGTAAAACAAATAACTTTTATTAGATTGTGAAAATATTCAATATTCTGTATATCTTCATCAGTCATTAAATTAAATTAAAGAATCCCTAAATTCTAACCAGATTGAAACGTCCAACACAATAATGGAAATAGAATTCAAAAATTGAATGTCATTGCTAGATATTTGAATCTTGTTTGATATGACAAATTTCCATTTCATTTAATGGCAGATGCAGACATACAGAACATAGAAAATGTTCATAATTTCAGGAAGAGCAGTTCTGTTATACTTGTCTTTTATCAAGCCAGGCATATTCAATCAATACTCATACAAAGATGATCGTGATGTTAATGATAGAGCTATATAAGTGTTTAGGAATTAATCGAGGAAGTGGAATTCAATATGCCAGTATGAAAGAAAAAGTAAGAAAAGGGTGTTCCAGAAGAGTGCATGCAATATTGAAAACTGAGCTGAGTAAAAGCTGTCAATATGCTCGCTATCCCTGTTGTAACAAATAATTTTGTTATGATTAATTGGAATCTAGATTAGATGAGAAAAATTGACACAAAAATAAGGAAACTACTTCCGTGCCACAGAATGCATCACTCTAAAGCTGACATTGATCATTGCTATTTGCCAATGAGTAACAGTGGTGGACTAACTTGAACTGACGTACAAACTGCAACAATAGGATTATACCAGTCCCTTGAAATCACTTAGGACTGGATGTTAAAACTAGTTAAGAAACATGAAAGCATAAAAACATTGCACTCAGTTGTAAAAGGAGGTAAAAAGTTTGCAAGATAGATATGAATTCAGACAGTGGTCAGTATTCACAGTATAAGAAACTTCTTTAGTTTGAAGTGTAACGTGAAGAAGATTGGAGAGACAAGGAATTTTGCCTCCTTGTGGTTTGATGGTAGCATGTAGATGTTGGATGGGAAAGGGAGATGTACGAAGAGAGAGCACTAAGTATGAAATTAGATGCGAAGATGAAATGAAGTAAAAAGAACACATATAAAGATTTGAATGGACAAATAAGACATACATTTAATACAAAGACATAAATTACAAATGAAAATGAAGTACACATAAGGATAACATAAATCTGATTGATCGCGTAAAGAGATGAAAAGAGAAGAGACAGTAAAAGGTGAGAGCTTTCTTGTCCTTGATAGTAGGTGGTGTTGGAATTGAATCGGAGTTGTCTGAACTGCTTGTGAATCAGTATGGCTTGGATCGTACCAAGGAATGCATGGAAACCAGGTTCAGTGTGTGAACCAGTCTGCCAAGTTGTGTGTGAACTTGGGGGCTATTCTCTGACGCTGATAAACACTTGACAGATAGATCATGAAAGACAGAGAATATGGAGTTTTATCCATGCATGTTTTCCTTAAGTTAAGAAAATTAGGGAAGATTATTGTGACTATTGGATAGTAAAAAAGCTTGTTGTTTCATTCATGAGAGTGAGAGGTATATATAAGTTTGTGTAAAGTTAATACAGAGATTGGTCATAGTGGAAAAATGGTTAAGATCGGCAAAATGATAACGATCTTAGAGAGAAGGAAAGGGAGAGAAAGAGTAGCTGGCAACAAGTGTCGGGGCCAGAGGCGTAACTAGCTAGAAGTGTTGGCGCTAATGAGCATTGGACCATGTGCATCCAGAGCTTTTATAGGGGTCATTGGAGGAAGTGACGTTTTTTATATCTAGCTAAAAGAAGGGTTTCATACTTAATTCCTAATTAAAAGTATATTGGGCGCTACAACAGAATAGAGATGTGAAAAATATGAGGCAACATGCAAAGCCATAAATAGCTTGAAGTAAAATGGAGACAGAAATCTCTTTGCACAGACAATTCACCCCCTGAAGAAAAGATGCTGACGTAGTAAAAAAAAACACCCACCCATGGCTCTGGAGCATTAGATTGAAAGCAGAAATAGAGGGATTTATATTTGTTGATCAAGATTGACATTTGCCCAGTCAAAAATTTCAAGCATATATCATAAAAAATGGTGCCGACCCAAAATGCTGCTTCTGTGACTTGCATGTAGAAACAATAGACCTTGTGTCTGGTTTCTCTGCTTTAATACCTACAGAATACAAGTCGTGACATGACAGGGTGGGCCAATATCTACATTGGAAGATTTGTAAGTATTACAGAATACCCACAGACAATAACTTGTATGATCATCAACCAAATCCAGTGACTGAAGGACAGAATGCCATGATACTTTGGGATTTAGCAATAGATACTGACAGGACTCTCAAAGTAAATAGACCCAACATGGTAATCAAGAACAACCATAAAAGAACTTGCCTTTTAATTGATATGAGTGTGCCTTCTGATCAAAACATAGCTATAAAGGAGCTTGTGAATTTAGACAAGTACCAGGACCTTGAAATCAAAATACAGCTGTAGTAAACAAAAACTGTCCCCATTATTGTTCGGGCACTAAAGATGATTGAGAAAGGGACTGAAAAACATCTTACCAAAATCCTTGGTGACCCTTCTCTCTGTGAAATCCAGAAAATAGTGCATAGAGAAGAGCACTATCATCCATTGTATATAATGGAAAGTACAACACAAAAGAAAAAACAGCAAGACACAAGAAACTTCAACAGACAAAATAAGGCCAGGGAAAAAAAATTAGATTTATGCATCACTCCAATTTTCCTTTGCCCCAAATTATTGGAAACGACTTGGCAATAGATTATGAAGAACGGAGATAATAATAATAATAATAATAATAATAATAATAATAATAAAAAAAACAAAAAAAACAAAAAAACAAACAACAACTTGGGTTTTGTGAAGAAACTCAGACAGATATTCACCTTGTAAGCCATCACAGTTCTCAGCTAATTTGTCAATTGTGTCCATCACAGGATTTAATACCTGCCAAGGCATTGTAATATATCCTCGACCAAAATTGTTGGCAGCATCTTCAAGGCCTGTCAAGAGAGAATCTGGATGGAAGAGTTTCCGGTAAACTCCTGTCCGAAAAACATCTGATGAAGGAAAAGAATGGAAAAAGTTTAATTTCAATAATTCCACTTACAGTAATACCACATTTAGAGCTGATTTGCAATAGTGCTCTTTTTTCAATTATTTTTCTTGATAAATTCAGTTGTGTTAAATTTCTAAAATAAATACTGATAAAAGACAGTGTCAAGGACAGTTTCAAAACTGTATACTGTATATTTTGGTTGATATGCCATATGTATGAGATTGAACATATACACAATAATTTCTCATGTAACAATGTATATCAAAACATAGTGATATTTCACCACATCTGGAAAGATGTTATCAGATAAAATACATGGCATTAGTCCATTTCAGCAATGACATATATTTTGAAATAATTGCTGCCACAATCTCTGTCCATGCTGTTATAATGACCCAATACAGCAGTACATTTTTCCGGAAGCATCCAAATTGCCAACTGAGGTATTATGAAAATAACTTGTTTTTAGGTTAGCTGAAAGAGTATGTATGCGTGTGTATGGTGCATGTGCGAGGTTATGTAAGTGTGTATATGTGAGCATGTACTTTTATGGTTCTTTTCTGTGATGCCTGGACTGATTTTAAGTAAGTATTGCAAACAACTCGACCACTGAGTTTCTTAAATTGAAGATTTTCACAATATTGGAATGTCTAGGTTTAGTAATTAAAATGTTGGTAAATTGGTCTAAATCTGCTTAATCTTGACACTTATTGTGTACACTTGTCCTTAGAGAATGCATGAATCCTAAAACTTATCTACGTATATATATATGTATATGTGCGCATATAAATATATATATATAGATATATAGATATATATCTTATCATGAAGAATTTATTCCATTGTTACATGGTTGGCATTTAGATTAAGTAGCAATGACTGTAGAAAAAGATAACAGAAACAATATAGCTTAATATATTGGCACATGATTAGAACCATTAATTATTGTTCTGGTCTGAGCACTTGCACACACTAATCAGCACCAATCTTAATAAAGACAAAAATCATGCCATGTCAGTTTTGTGGTTTTAGAGCAAATCATGATACAACCTTGCATGGCGTGGTTTTTATCCTATTTCAGATTCAAATAAAATGCTGTGAATAAAACCGAAGACTGATGACTTTTGTTGACCTGAAAAATTCCCCAAATCCTTTCTAAATAGAAAATGGTATCAAGCAAGGTTGTGTTCTGGTTTCTACACTGTTTTCAGTATTCTTTTTATGAAGTTGAAACAATTTACAGAGGAGACACCAAGCCTACACTAACACTACAATGTAGATGGACAGACTGCTTCTGCTTAGGGATGATACTGATACTGTTAGTTGCTCACTCAGTGTCAACCCTTCTATAGGTAACGATTTGCTTTGAAAAAGTCACAGAACTCTTCAGTTTGGAAGTCACCCTGAAGAAAATAGTCATCCCAAATCAATCTACACCTCAATAGGAATATCTTCAATCTCCATTAATCTGATAAAACTAAAAGCAGTGTAGGATTTCACTTACTTAAATTGTGTTGGACAGAGAAGATAGATAACTGACCAGCAAAGGCAAGCAAAGTCTTCTCTAGACTGTACAAACATGTCTGGAGCCACAAAAATCTCCAGAAACACATAAAAGTAAGAGTCTACAAAACCATTGTTCTGTCTATCATGCTTTATGGAGTCAAATCCTGGGTCATATACAAGTGTCATCTATGCCTTCTTGGTGATTTTAAACAAGATTTTCTATGGGTTTACTTACCTATCACACTTGGTTCTAAATCAACCATCACAGCTCGAGGAACAAATGTAGACTTAGCTGTTTCAGTAAAGTATGTCTGGGAATTGATCTCCTTTTCATCCAGAAAACTGCCATTCATCACTCCCGATGGGAGGACTCCATGTTCTTGACAGAATAATTCCCAGCATGCTGTTCCGATTTGGACTCCTGCTTGTCCAATATGAAGACTAATGATTTCCCGCTAAAAAAAAAAGTTTTGAAAAATTCAAATGTCACAAATTGAAAATTCCAAAGTAAGTAATTGATATTTGATTTACAAACATAGAAATTGAGCTGATTTTGTCATTTATTCAAGTTTTGTTTATTCATTTAGGTGTTCATTCATTCTCATCATACTCAAATGAATAGGAATAACTAAAATTTTAAATTCATAAACCACTTGAAACTGCTTGTAATTAACAGTGGAACTTTTCAATGAATAGGATGAATATAATGGAATTCTTCTCTGAAATGAATAAAAAAAATTACATAATCACCAAATGGCGATTTCCTTTGAAATCAACACTCTGTTTTCTTTGCATTAATTTGAGAGTTAAGTTGCTTATTTATTATTTACAAGATGATAGTAATGCCTGTTATAACAACAGGAATTATTAAACAAATACCTCAAAATTTTCTGACAAAATACTAGAAGTATACATGTGACACTAGGGGGCCAGGAGTCCCCCATGTCCTGAAAATTACTATGGCTGTTACTAAAAATTACTATCGTTATTACCAGTAATTACTATTGTTATTACAAAAGGAGTTATCTATATTAAAAGGGATGATGTGTTTTTTGAGGATACTGTAGCAAGTTGAGAATTACGTGTTTCCGGGTGCGGGCATCTGCGATTTCTCAATCTAGTGTCATCTGTCAAATCCTGGGTTGCAAAAACAAATGCTTTTGGAAAAAAGTTTTGTTCCCTATTCGATGACCAGATAAGGGCCTAATGTGTTTTTCGAGATGTCATGGGAAGTTGAGTTACCTGTCATCTGTCAAATCCTGGGTTTCAAAAACAAAGCCAGATATATGAGTCAGTGTCTGGGGTCTAGAGAGAGAGAGTAAAGCTTGTGAAGGAAAAGTTGTTTACAGAGTCCTTCAGAAAGGGGGAGACTAATTTATGATATTGAACAGACCTGCGTCGCGAGATGAATGAGGGTCAAGGTTTGGGGTTTTTTCGGAAAGGTCGAGATGGCAGGAGAGGGAAGAAAGGAAGTCAATTACAGGAGATACAGTGTCGATACCAAGGGCTTAAATAGGAAGGATTTTCGTAACAAGCAAGCAGAGTAAAATTTGGGTCTGGAGAAGAGACTCGTTGCCAGCTCCCTCTCGTGTCAGCCGTCCGCCCTTAGTAACCGTCAACCGCTGCAGTCAGAGTAAAATTTGGTTTTGGAGAAGAGAGTCGTTGCCAGCTCTCTCGTGTTAGACGCCGCCCTTAGTAACCGTCAACCGCTGCTACCATTCAGTAGACTACCGTTCGTGACATGAGAGACCAGTCGTCATTTTGACTTAGATGATAATCGGCTTCCTCTCTTTTTAACTGCGAATAGGCATTTCCCGTCTCCAGAGATATTGATAATCAATATTCTGTATAAAACATATAAACGAAATTCCGTCTTGTTGCCTTCTTTTACTAACCCAGAACCACGGCTTGTTTAGTATAGTTGTGGGCCCAGCAACCACAGGAACCCCACATACACAGAAAGTAATCAGATCCAAAAATTTCCATAGTACATTTTATATTTAAACTAATATAATATAAACGGTCACAAGATCAACATCTTTTGGCCATGTTAGGGGAGGGATAAATTAAAAAATTGAAAAAAAAGTTGATCATAGATCACTTTTCTCTCCTTTTGTTGAATGTTAATCACCATAAAAATCCTAAACTAAAAAATAACAGGTGTGAATTCTGCTGGAGACAAACTAAGGGATCGATTTAGCATCCACTCACATTTAAATAGAATCCCCCACCAAATGCTTATTGTGAGGGAAATTGAAAGACGTCTTTTGTAGACATAGTAATAAGTGAATGTTCAAATTTTTGGCCCTCTAGCTCTATTTATACAGCTTGTATGCATGATACATACATGGCCAGCCATTTCAGACCAACTTGAAGATAGAATAAACATATTGACAGTTTTGGTTGACAGTTATTAATATATCAGACTTGAACCAATTCTTTACTCCATTAAAATATATATATATGTTTGATAACCATCTCGGGGTATAGTTGTCTCACTCTACTGTGCCATGGCACACAGTTGGGGAACCACTGGCCTAGAGAGTACAAAGGTTACATTTCCACCCTCTTCACAAAAGAATCTGTTATGATTAAAAAAATGTAGTTATTATGTGATAATTATTATTGATTTAATATAATCATATGATCAAATCACCGTAGCCCCACCTGACCAACCAACCAACCAACCAAGTGGGCTACAGATTCTTATCTCTTTTATAGTGTTTCAGGCGGTTCTAGTCATATTTTTAAATATCTTAAAAATCTAATTTTTTTTTTTTTTCAAAAAGTCCATTTTGAGGTCTCTATAGTTATTTTGGATCAACAACATCTAAATCTTGTTTTGGTATGTTTTAGATAATTTTAGATGAAAGAATGATTTGTTTTAGATAATTTCAGATAAAAGATTTTTTTTCAGATAATTTTTGTATAATTAGTTCTGGTACATGCATGGGCTATGGTAATTCATTTATACGCAGTACAGATTTAATAATCATGTTACTGATCAAAGCAGATCATTTACAGGTTTATGACTGAATGAAATCCAAGCAATGTTTAAGGATGAAATTTAATGATAATCACTAAATTTTGCAATTCTTTATTTAAGATTTGTCTGTAAATTGTGAATTTAAAATAGTTGTCATTGGTTAGGAATTACTGTATATGCAGATATATGAAACAGTCATTTAACTCAAAATACTATGCAGATATTACTTTACATCAAATGCACAGGAATTATAACTAAAGGACCATCTGCTGAAGCTGGATATGGACAGTTGTGGGACTTGGATGAGAGGTAGTTCTTTTCATATCCTCGTAAGCCATTCGTTTTATATTGAAGCACATATGCTAAAACAAATGTTTCTGACAGATAGAATAGAGTTACTGTTTTTATCATTTATTAGTTTTGCAGAAAATGCAAGCATCCCAACAAATACATGAATGTCGAACTATAAACTAACTAGCCGTAGGTTTCCAGGTACCCCAGGCAAATAGAATTTTGGCTCCACTTTAAAGTATAGAACATTATATATTAATTTACTAATTTACCTATGTAGCGCCCCCTATTCTTTTAGTTAGGAATTGAAAATGAAATTTTTCTTTTAGTTAGATATCGAAAACCTCACTTCCTCCGATGACCCCTATAGAAAGTCCAATACTCATTGGCGCCAGCATCCCTAGCTGGTCATGCCTCTGGCCCCAGCACTTGTTGGTGGCCACTCTTATTTTCTCTCTTCCTTTCTCCCTAAGATTGTTATCATTTTGCCGACCTCTTGGACGATTCAATCTTAACCATTTTTCAACCGTGACCAATCTCTGTACTAATTTTGCACATTTAACTTCACCGATGTTGAGGCATTACACATACACACAGCTACGCCACCATGTCTTCACCACGTGTAACAAACGCGTATCACCTCTCATTCTCATGAGAGAAATGGTAAGGCTTTTTACTATCCGATAGTCACAATAATCTTTCCTAAATTTCTTTACTTCGGAAAACACACATGGATAAAACTCCAAGTCCTGTCTTTCACGGTCTGTCCGTCAAGAATCTATCGGAGTCAGAGAATAGCCCCCAAGTTAACGCAGACAACTTGGCAGTATGGTTTGTGCACTGAACCCGGATTCCATGTATTACCTCCCAAATCCTTGTCTCTCAACCATCCATCACATTATTCATTTCTCAACCATAAGAGTTACCACCAAAACCCACAACCTCCCCTCATCCCACTTACCTCCCTTTCAAGACCCCAGTTATAATTCTATCTCACTAAACTAGCTAAGCCTGAGTGAGCTTGTCACCGGGCCAGAGAATTTCTTTTTCTAATTGTTTCTCTCAGTTTCACCGCAACAGAAGGTATTTAACTGTCAAATATTCCTGAAAAATCTGACTTCATGTTGAGGAATTTTCTCATTTTGACTGTTTTGTTTCTGCTTGATTTATTTATTTTCATGTTTGTATTTTGAAAATCTCACTGCCTCAGACATTTGACAGGTACCTCCCAGCATTTAGTGCCCTTGACAACTTCCCCTGTTATTGGTACCTAAGGCTAGATCTGTGTACAGAATCACATTCATTTACTTCACATTTTGTTTGATGTAAAACAATTTATTCAAAAGATCACTGTTACTCAACTTACCATACCGAAATGAAAAATCAGTCAGTCTGAAAGAAGTTTAGTGAAGAGAGTTAACTGCCTCTTCCACTTTATTTTCTCCCTTGATGGCACAAGAACACCTGACAAATAAAAGACAAATGGCTTAAGAAATAAAAGAAAAGTAATGCAACATTCCACGTTTAATATTTGATAATAAAACAGTTTTGAAGTCTTCAATATTCTTCAAATAAAACTAAAAATATCTTTGCTTCGAGACATGAAAAATAACAGATACCTGCTCTAGAAGTCCCTCATATTATCAAACTATTGATCTTAGCTAAAACCTGAAGGCAGGAATATAAGGGTTAGCGCCTGAGGGTAAAGACAGTATTAGAAGATATTTGCATGATATCCAAAGGGAAAGCACAACAATTAACAGGCATTATAGGCCAGAGGGAGTTTTGCAACCCTCACACCCGTGCCCAGAAGTGACTGCCTTCTATTGCACCTTTCTTGCTATGGTTGACTGATAGTTTTGCAGAAGGAGCAAAAAAAAAAAACAAGATTGGAAATTCATTTCCATCTGAAGTTCTGAGATGAAGAATTATCATTATCATACACTGATTAATTTAAACTGTTGTCTTCATTTAGGTTGTTAAAGTCACAGTGTTTGGCTGCTGTATTCTCCAGCCTTCTTCAAATGACTCTTATAGTTGGTAACCTTCTAGGAATTTTGAATTTATCTAATCCACAGGAGTAAATTGTTTTTAGTTCACTATCCATACCAGGAGATCTCTCACATTGATTAATTCTTCCTAGTTAATTTGTCTTTTGCTTCTACTGAACTAGAGTTCAATCCCTGGATGAAGAAGGGGAAAAAAAAATCATAAATTCTGGTTCGGTGGAGAAGACAATGAAAAATTAACCAGGAAGAATTAACCGATACAAGATATCATCTGGCATGGACAAAGGAATGAGAACAATTTATTCCTGTGGATTGAATAAAAGCCTTTTAATTTCATTAGTGCCATAATATCTGATAAATATGTTGCATAATTATGATTATAATTTTGGAGCCTTTATGTGTGGGTTTATGTACATCAAACCAAAGATTACTCTAATTATTTGTCTTTTGTCTTTCTGGTTGGTTTTATTCTCAATTGACAAATAACTTAAACTTATATTAATCAATGAATTTACTGTTGACAGAATCATTTGATTTGCTAGCTAACATAGTTTTTATAGCCCAGTTGGTAAGGGCTGCCAGGCATAAAGCTGGCTTCCCACCAGGGATCTGAGTTCAAGCCTCACTGAAAGCTTATTCTTTATTTCCGATCAATGGTAAAAACCCACTGCCATAGACTGATGTCCCGAGCAGAGTTGCTATAAAAAGCAACTGAAAAATTAAGATGGAAGAAAATAGTAGTCAAAAATTGATATTAATGTTTTATGATACTTCATCAGATAGAAAAATTCATAAATCAAGTCAGAATCAATTTATCAAAAACAATATTAAATGATAACCAGATCAAAGAATAAAGTAACATCCTCAAAAAGGTTAGATTCATTTAATCAAAAGTTTCATCTGAAATCAATTTGAAAATCAACAAATTTCTCTCCTTATACAGGCAGATGTTCGTTTTTAGA
This sequence comes from Thysanoteuthis rhombus, assembly GCA_963457665.1. Classification (NCBI taxonomy): domain Eukaryota; kingdom Metazoa; phylum Mollusca; class Cephalopoda; order Oegopsida; family Thysanoteuthidae; genus Thysanoteuthis; species Thysanoteuthis major. Next base: position 40,721,262 of record OY735224.1, on the reverse strand, counting down.
AGACTAATCAACTAAAGAGGATTTTTTTTAACTTACAATCATTTGAAAGTGGTCAGGATTCGTTTTGTATCGAAAATGCGATCCATGGCGAAAAAAAAGAAGTAAATTTAAGAAATTAAGTCCATGTTTCACAAGGGAGAAAACTCTTACATTTTCTCTTTGCAAAGTCACAATAGAACACTTAGTCTATTGTGATGTCATATCTGGTATTGACTCCATATTGGTTTTTATATTCACTTATTATTCTGTGCCAGCAAACTCTTTAAAAATGTTATCCTGCTATTTTTCTGTTTTATTGAATACTTGCATAATTCAACTGGATAAATACAAAATCAAATAAACTTGATAAAGGTATTGTATCTTTATTTACTCTCAAGTAGAAGAAGTTGAACCAATTTTCTAATTTAAAGTTCCTTATTATATATAACCTATAGTATGAAATTTGTATTTTTTATAAAATTAATAAAATAATAGTTTTTGGCAATTGCCACCTTTTCCACCTTAAATTCAAATTGTTTGGGGACCTCAGAACCGTATTTTTTCAATTTTAGAATTTTCACAGGTCACAGTTTTTTAACTTTTTATAAACCTTATACATGAATTAATTTTTCAAAAATTTCAATCTCAAATGAAAACAGAAAACTTCATTATTTAAAACTGTATTTTATGATAATTATCCATAAAGGATCTAAGTAAGAATCAGGGTTAGTGTTTAGGGGTCAGTAATTTCCATTTTAAATTTCAATTTTTGAAAACAGTAACATAAGGATACCAAAATCTTTCACTGAAAAAAACAAAAAAGGTCCAAACTTTAAAAAAAGATTTTTTTATCATCAAAACTTTAGTGTCATTAGTCAGAAGAAAGATTGGAAAGAATCTGGACATTTTTTTATAGAATCGTCGCCGGCTGCATCTTTGAAAGCAAGTTGAGAAGGATTGAAGAGACTAAAATGTCTTCTTTTTAATACGCCTAAATTATTAAGGATCAAATGAAATACTAGTGACAGGATTATACCATTTGTTATTTTTATATATTTTCATTTTATAAAAGATTATAAATTATTGCATTAAGACAAAGGAGAAATCCTTCAATTTCTTTCTTTCTCATTTTCACCAAACCCACAAGTTCTACAGGAATTCAGAATTATTATTTGATGTGGATGTCCAACAAAGATAATTAAAGATTTCAAATTCCATAGTTAAAGGTACATCAAGAATTATTTGTTAAATAAACATCATTTGTGGGAAAACCAATAGTTTCATCTTGCAAATGCACAAAAAATTTTAGTTGACGATTTCTTGGATCAGTGTATTTCCTTTCAAGGAAGATAATCTTTTGATGCTAAAACACTTTGCGCTAAAATAATTGAAATACTTTCTAAATACTTAATAAATCAGCATGCTTCAACGTTAGATCTTTCCATAGTGGGGCAATAACAATGTTTGCTTTTTTAAACGATATTATATTCAAGCAAAATAATCGCTTTTGTTTCTTTTCAAAATGTTATTTTTACAACCTGACCCTCCTTTTTCCCTCAATTTCTTTCCCTTCAAATAAGGACATACCCCCCCCCCCCAGATCGATTTTTTATTTGATTGATAATCATCACAGAGAAGGAGGAAAATTTTTTTTTTTCACCAACTTCATAATACAACTCTGTAATACCTACACTACCAAGATGTCATACATCAGAAGAACTACTAATGATGAAAAAAAAAAACAATGAGAAAGCAAATAGAAAAATAAAGAAAAGAATAAATAATTTTTCTTCATATCTCTGTATTTAATTCCATAGCATTGATATATGATTTACAAATGAATTCAGTTAAAGTTTGATAGAGAGAGAATGAAAAAATATGCTTTTTGAAAAATATTCAATTGAAATAATCAATAAAAAATCCTTTTTTTTTAAACATAGCGTGAAAATTTTTTTTTATACAGATTAAAGTCAAAGTTATAATTCATCAAATAAAAGTAAAAAGTAGCCAGGAAGAATACTTTATTTCCTTATATTTTAATTCTCAAGGTAAGAGTTCCTGTGCAAGCAGTTCCAGGAATTTTCTTCTAAAAGGTAATCATAATTTATTTCTTGATAATAAATCCCTTATCAATGAACAAATAAAATAAATCAAATTAATAAAGGTGATGGGTAGTAACCATATTAAAAAAAAAATTGTTCTCTGAAATTCGGAATGGAAAATTTTTCCAAAAAGAATTAGTCCTTTAATGAATAAATACTTCAAAACTTGCCATCAGTCAATAACAGAACCGTAGAATCAAAATTGGAAATCATGTAAAAAAATTATTCTGAAGAATAAATATGATTAGAATAAATTCAATTTATGACATCACAGGCATTTTTCAGTGGAAGACATCTAAAATAGAGTAAAAAACCATCCAGAAACATTGAAATTCTCCAGAATCTAGATGTCACTGAAAAAAAAACCCCATCAGAATGAGACCCTGAAAAGGTCAAAAAATCTTTTTTTCTCAAAAAAAAAAAAAATTTTGGGAAGGGATCTTATGAAGTACAAGTACCAATTTTCGAGTCTGCAGATAAAACAGCATGGCCATGAGTGCTAGAACAAAAACACACACACACACAGAAAAGAAAATGGATAGAACCTTTCACCATCTTTGACAGCTAGTAGTTTGATGGCTTCAAATTGGGTGTATAAAGGTAGGTATTTTTTCCCTCTATGTTATTATATTTAATGGAATTAAAATATTTACCAATTTAACAGTACACAACATAAAATAATAGGAACTTATTGTATAACTGCAGTTAGAACATTGAAACAGAAAAACACAGGGAGACTGCCAAATGGTAGTACCTAATTGAGTCTCTGTGTTAGGCAAGAGGCAACAATTTTATACCTTTTTTTACCTCCAAATCTAGGACTCCATATTATACAAGAATCATGTTATACACTTGGGAAATATGATAGACAAAAACAGACAAAAACCAAAATATTTTTTATAATTTATTAACTGAAAATTACATATAAAATTATTCAACCAGTGAATAATATCAATAATATTAATAATAATATAATAATAATAAACTATGATAAACATAAAAATACATACATAGATTCACTCTGCATACACACACACATATATGTGAGCAAGAACACTACAATTTAACAGGCATTCAAATAGCGATTTTTTCAAATCAATTTTATTTTCAGTCATGGTTATGTTAAGTCGTATATGGTATTTTGTGATCACAAATTAAAAATAAAAGATTAAAAAACAATCTGTAATAATATATAGTTTTTTTGTTTCTGATATAATCATGATATATTTGTAGGCATATGATTGTGTATTATTCATTAGGTTATTATATAAAATGTATATCATATAAAACATGGCTGTTAAAATATTTTTTGTTTATTCATAAGATAATGCATATACATATTATGTTACATATATTTTAAAAGTAAACCTCTTGTATTCTCATATATATATATATATATATATATATATATATATATATATATATATATATATACACACACGGAAAATTCAGCACATATCTATTTACATATGCTCTATCTATATTGAGCACTTTTTACTCATTGATAACTCAAGCCTAAAAAATAACAATACATATGATGTACATTTGAATAGTCTTTTAAGAATATAGATCTAAACTTTCATCCTGACTCTCATGGCGAGTTATCACTCTTGCTAAAGAAAAAAAAAAAAATCACAATTTGCTTTTGGATCCGCTGTTCGAATTCTCGGATGAAGTATTTTCTCAACAAATCCTAGGCTAGTTTTCTCCCTTGTCATTCGATAGAGGTACAAGTGGCATAGTGGTTAATGACCAGGACATGTAATTCAGGGGATAAGTGAAAAAAGGATAATGTAGAACCATTTTTGTTGACCTTGCCTACCTGTATTAACCTTACATTGTGGCATAGAATTCGTCTTGTGTCCACAAAAAAGTCAAGACACTTTCATGACACTAGTTGTTGGCAATAGAGTGATTTTTGTCGTTGCCCACAGGCATATGGATGGGCTCCCACGATAAACTAACCTTGTGTCAAACTATTGGGAGGAGGCAAATAAATAATCTTATCTTATAGAAAATAGTGCAATAAAAATATAGATATTCTGAAACGAAAAAAAAAATCAGATCAACCACTAACAGTTGCTAAAATCAAAAATATATTGATTTGTTTAATCTGAAGTGCATATGGGCAACCATAGGCCTGTGCGGCTAATTTGGCGCTCGGGAACATTTTTTGTGGCCTGCATTCGATCAAAGCATTTATTCAAAATCATACTTAATTTTTATCAGAAAGTCAATTTCATAATTTATATAGTAAAATTACTATTGTTTCAATATTCTATCATTTATTTAAATATTATGTAATTGCCATGATTTTGATATGAGTTAGAATATATATAAATTTGACATTTTTGAAGTGAATGTAAGTATGGCCTGGAAAAAGAGAGAAAATATCTTATATGGACTGTCAGACACCAAAGGTTGCCCAATGCCTGAGCTAAAGAATAGCAAAGTTCAAATAAGATTTACAAACAATAATGAATTGATAGGATAAACAAAACTTCAAAAAAATGTTCAGCTGGGTGAATTATGAACATGGGATAGGTCTATTATCTTCATATTCCAATATCACCAATTAGAGGTAAAAGGTTGAATAAACGCTTTCGTAGTTTCATTTCAAAGTCACATGTATTAAGTAAAAAATAGAACTTTTTTTTAATGATGGGTTGGGTTCAAGATTTGGGGATGGAATTAAGTAATAGCCAACTCAAATTTGCATTTTATAAACTGATCATCCAAATGCTTCTATCATATTACAGCCATGTAATTACCAAACACGTATCCGCTGGTTGATGACCCACTTGTTTAATGAGATTCATTTAGTAGTTTGCACACCAAAGCGGACCACTGGATTTAAATAGTACCAAAAAAGGTATCAAAACAAATCATTAGACGTCTTTGTTTCTAGCAAAATACTGTAAAAATAAAAATCAAGTAAAATGAAAAAAAAAAAAAATCCATAAAAAAATGAAAAAGTACACATGCATGTGTACATGTACAACCCCCCCCCCAGGTTTAAGATAAAAAAGGTTTATGGTACAATACAGCACAATGTATAATACTATGGAAAATGTTTTAAAAGGTTGAAACCACATTAAAACAATTCAAAGGAAAAAAGGAGTGTAGGTTAGATTTTAAAGGCCTCAAACAAGGCTTTTGTTTAATGGCTGTTTTGTTCAGCAACATGGTCGTTGGAATAAGACATGGGTGTTGACTGACGAACATCTGTACCAATGAAAAATGTGCAACAACATCTCAAGTTATTCCTGCTAATAGATAAGACAACAATTAAGAACATGAAAAGCATCTTCAAAAGATATTTTCTACTTGGAGTGTTTGTATCAATCGAAAGTAATAAACATAGAGAAGAGTTTTACAAACTAGCTGAAAACCCATCCTGCAGGGGGCGATTTCGGGCTAGTTTCTGTGGAGAGCATTTGGCCCCAATAAAAAATCAAAACTTATATTTTAAGGAGTACCTTAGTTCAAAACCTCTGGTTACAATGCTTGCATCGTTTTGGTTACTTAGAGGTCACATACAGATAAATGGAATCAAACGTTTAGTATTATAGAGATAGGTAGATAGAAAACAGATCATTATAATTAAACGCAGATCCAACAATATTATATATTTTCTCAAACTATTATTCCAAGAACATGCCTGGGGGTCTCATTGGTACACACAAAAAAGTTCATGGGGATATATTGTGTGGTTCCTGAGTTATGCAGTCACATATGGACAGAAATTTGGTGAATCATAGAAGGATAAACAAAGTGAAATTTTTATGAAACTCTTCAAGTCTACAATCATTTTATGTGCAATATACTAATGATAATTTAGAATGTATACAACGAACTTCCTTTTAATGGGTTGTAATAGACGGCTAAAGTTGATTCAGTGGCAAATATCAATCATATAAATCGAATATTATACGCAAAATAAAATTATAAAACTGCTGTCGGCTGATTGTGTGTTGGCAATACAGTGTTCAATGGAATGACCAGCCGTAGGTGTCAAGATATTTTGAATGCATCAAGTTTGTTTTTAATTTTGGTCATGAAACCAAAGTGAGATAAGAAAATGAAAAATATAATAACCCCTTACTATTCACTTCACATTTGATTTTGGTGCATATTTTTTGTTTTATAAATCAAGAGTATGTAATAAGAGAGTCCTGTAGGGTGACATAATGCATATGTAAGAATATGTATCAGCAGGTACGTCTAGGTATAAAATTGATGCATATATTGATTCATTGTGTGTGTGTCTGAGCGAACAAGCATGTAGTTGCTCATGTGTAATTGAGGCTGATCTTTTTATTTCATGAAGGATGATTTATTGTGTATTTAAAGCAAATTAATTATTCATGATTAATTAATTGAGAAAAGAGATGTAAGTCCTTTGAAATGCAATGTTGTTATACTTTATTTTCTATTCACTTTTAAAGATGTTCAAAATAAATATATTACATACTCACACTTCTTTATAATGATAATTTTTTTCTTCTTATTCTTAGACAGTTTCATGACCTTTTGGAGAACTTTCTGAATTCTGACCATTCAAGAGCTACCCAAGAATGAGAGAGGGCATTATTGCTCAGCTGTGTTACATTTAATGAAACATGTCACAGGAAGAATTGACTCCTAAAACATAGAGTATTTACTTTCACCTCCATAGTTGGTCCAAAAATTTCAAATCTAATTTGTTTTGTAGATGTTATTTGTTTTGTATAACTGTAAATCTTATTTGTTTTGAATGATTGTAGATCTTATTCCCCAAACACAAAAATGAAAAGTTAGGAAAGGCAAAATATCACGACACTAGTTGAAAACCCATCCTATCAGAATTGGTCATTTACAGATCACAAATAGATGAATGGAATCAGACTTTTACATAATTGAATAGATTGAAATCAGATCATTATTATCAGGGTGTACATGAAACATAGATCTCACACTATTTTTCTTCAGTTTCAAATCACCTTGATATTTCTCGTTATCTTTACGTTAGCGCATTTTAGGGATACCTGGGTACAATGAACCTCTTCGTCTACTTTGAAGTCACATACAGATAAACGGAATCAGACTTTTAGTATTATATAGATAGATGGAAATCAGATTGCTATCGGATTAGTGTACATACAAACACCACACTCAGGGGCATTTGTGCCGGCAGGATGGCAAATAGGGCATACTTATCCCCTATGATCAGGTCTCCTAACAATGGGGACGGTTAAAAGTTGGAACCTTTCAGTTACTAAAGGATAATGGTACTGTACAATAGTTTTATGTAAACCCCAACTTGATGTACCCATATGATTGGATAGTATAATTCTTCTCTGGTACAGGGTTGCAGTTAAAATACATTCCAATTATACCCCCCCGCTCCTGGGAAAGAGGCAATGGACACCTATGCTACACCATTATTTTTCAAAAACATTTTACTATAAAGTCTTCCCCTAAGTCCCTAAAGTAGGCATGCTGATTTCGTTAGTGTGACAGACAAACAAACATACGGACAGACACCACTGAATTATATATGAATTTGCACTATAACCTATCTCCTAAATATTGATTAAACAAGAACAGAATTCCAATGATGTGTCCATGGACCACTGACAGGGAAACCACAGATAAGGGTGGACTACCCGAAAGGGAAACTGCAGATAAGGGAGTCCACTGAAATGGGAACTGTGGATAAGGGAGTCCACTGAAATGGGAACTGTGGATAAGGGAGTCCACTGAAAGAGAAACCGCTAGAAGGGAAACTATAAATTATATTAAAAAAAAACAACAAAAAAACAATTTAATCCATAATCCCATGCTTGTGATGTCACTTGATTAAAAAGATAATTTTGAAAAAGAACATGGAAAAAAGGTGTGATAAGGATGACTCATTAAGACTGCATACTCATTTGAATGTTACAAATGGAATTTTCATATTTACTACTAGCTCTGTCCCATAATAGTATTACATTTGCATATTTATTTCATACCCTAAATGTACAACTATTTTTGGGCTGAGAGAAGATAAGAGAAAGTAACTCTTTCTAATAGAATCTTTCTTCACAAGAATTCTTGCTCCAAATTGGAAATTCACAAATGAAATACAGCCATGCATCGACTTGAGTTTGGGTTATGTTCAGATAGTATAGAAGCAACTCATCTGGACACGAGTTGATTATTATAGAGTGAAGTGAAAAGTATACGCACTGCACAATACCATGACACACATATTTATCTAAACTGCTATATTGCACAGAAGTCTTCCTTGTTTCTAGAAGAGGGAACAAATGGCATGCATTACATTTCTGGGTTATTAGCTCAACCCAGTAAGATGTTGGCTTTTTCCTTCTCCACTTGTATATCTGGAGAAATTGAAACATACATGATGCATGTGTTCTAATTAACAAGCTAACAATAACATGATGGACATTTTGGAGCCATAGAACTACAATGACTGAAATCCTCGTCATCCACAGTAAATGGGTTTTAAGCTCCAATGGTGATGTATTTGCAATCGGACGACGTATGTCAGTTTGGCATAAGTCAATGTATGACTATAGAGATTCGTGCGTGCACAAAAGGTTATTTACCTGGAATAATGTAGTAATTAATAATCATACTTATAGCTATAAGCATTATAACAATAACAAATAACAGGTCTGGTGAGTCACTCCATATAAAACTGTCATGTGGCAGCATGCTGTGTAGGGAATGATCAATTAAATAATTGGAAAAAAGGTTTATCAATGAATAAGTTACTTCTCTTGCCTTTTTGAAACAGTGATCACTAAAAAAGGCTTTAAAAAATAGAACAGGTGGACACAAACTAAGGGATCAATTTAGCATGAGCCGACATTGCAAAGTGAACCCCCCAATAATAACCCATGGGGAGATTCATTTTTTTTTCCAGACATAAGGAGTGAATGTTCAAATTTTCAACCCTCTAGCCACATTGGTAGGACCAGAGTGTGTGGTACATATATAAACAACCAGACCAGCTTAAAAACTGTAAGAAACCTATGTTGACAGTTTTGGTTGCCGGTTTAATATATATATAAATATATAATATAATTAATGATGTAATATATTATAATTAAACTTATTGAAGATTAACTCTTAGCCAACTGTTTCTGGTACACAAGTTTAGTGGTTTTTCAAATACCACATTTGCCAAGATAATCTTTAAATAATTTTGGTTTACATTTGCATTCAGTGCACACATACTTTTGTCACAGGAAAAACAATTGCATAGTAGAAGATTTTAGAGCACACTGACTACTAAAGGAGAGGGGAACCATTGCAGTTGAGTATTTTTCCTTCTCTTTCTTGCTGTGTGTTCTAGCTGATGATAGAGTAGATCTTTTTCAGTACTGAGATATCACGGTAGGCAATGACTCCATCAGAGTTGCACCACTGGTTGATCCCCGAAGGCGCATCAGTCTTTGGCAGATGATAGTGAATCTGATAAATATATATAAAAGATTTATATACGGATATGTATACAAAGATATTTGATACATTCAAACAAGAAAGAACTAGACTATATAGAACCATCATTTTAATTCATGAGAAATGATCATTTTAATATACGAGAAATAAGTATTATTTTTATAGTCTCTAATCTTAAAAGCAATTCAGAAGCCTAAAAAATTATCCACTGTTTTTTTCTTCAACATGTTCACTACCAAAAACCAAACACAGTGTCTGGTGGTAGGCTGCGTATTGCCTCTGACACACGTGCATCTATTTCACAGTTTTATTTAAGGCAATATAAATAGTTATGGCAACAGGTGAGACTCAGCCTCTGTATTGTTTTATTGTACAGTGGACAAACTTATTTGGTTGTGCCGTATGTTGCACTATCCAAGATAGAAATGAATGTGGCAAAATTTGAAATTGGGGACCAATAATAGCAATTACACTGAGTAACTTTTTTTTTGTTCCAAGCTAATAAGTGTTATTTTCTGATTGATCAAGTTGAAAAAGTAAAGAAAACATTAGTTATCCCCTTCAAACTTTCCTTTTGTGATTAGGACAGACAATTTGAAATCTATTGATTTTCAATTGGACAATGGGCGCAATTGCACATTTTCATTCACATAAAGTGAGAAAAACAATTACAAATGAATATCACTGTACTTACTCACAGGAGCAAACTTTGAAGGCGATAATAGCCATTTCCTGTGCACAAAGGTAATTAGAAAATAATTCTTTTCATGGTATTATTAGCTCATCTATATCTATCTCTCTCTCTCTCCATATATATATATATATATATATATATATATATATATTGGAATCTCTTCTTGTAGTCTACAGAATACTCTCTCTACATGATAGAATTATCACACCTAAATGGATATTGAATGCATATACCATGTCAAAAGAATGTCTCCTCACCTGTAATTGTTCAATATCCCTACTTGGATTTTCCAAAGCAGTTTTGCAGGCTACTATGCCTCCACCCATAGCAAGCAGGATGGCATGGGGAGCACAAATATCCCAGTGATATGTGCTACCCTTGCTGAGAAGGTAGGCATCTACAGTATTGTCCAAAACACACAGGGTCTTGTAACCAGCACCAGCAGCATAGCATAGTTGAAACTCTTGCTCAAGTTGCTTTTGGACATTTTCATCTTCACTGGAACTTGTAATAATAAGGCTGTGTTTTTGCTTGGTGGAAGATGATGGATGATTCTCTTCCACAGTGGAATGCATTTTGATATCAGCATAGCAGATTCCCCATAAACAGCGGCTTTTCCAGCTAAAACAAAGAAAATAATGCTATAGAAAAAACAAAAAAACAAACAGGAGAGCATTCAGAGAGAGCATACTTTTGCCGATGCCATTGTCAAGGGAGGTAATTGTACATGAATTTGCAAAAAGATTCAATCAGGATGAGTTCGCCCTAACCCAAAATTTAATCACTCCTTCCTTAGTCTACTGCCCACCCTTCCATAAAATTCAATTGAAATATGTTGAGAACATATGGAGATATTGTGAGGACAGACATAAAATTCTGGCGATATCATGTGGTGTATAACTATGATGGAGGTGCAATAATTGTGTATGGATTGGCCTAAAAATGTAATCACTCTTTTCATAGCCTGTAGTCCGACCTTTCACAAATTTAAACTGAAATTCATTGAGAACTTTAGGGGATATTGTTTGGACAGTCATGAAAGTATGAGGAAAAAAAATGGAAAAATATCTCTCAATAAAAATTTTTTCCTGAATCCATCCCAAAATTCAGCCTTCTCTTCCTTACCCCATTTCTGACCATTCTGCAAAATTTCATTGAAATTCAATGAATACACCTGGAGATATCCAAAGGACAGATGGAAAGACAGACACAACTGAATTCACTTACCTCTCCAGCTTCATTGAAAGAGGTAACAAATGTTCAGTAGGGAAAAATATTAGATTGTTCAGAGAGGAGCATTTTCCCATTTTTAAGAGAGAGATAAAAATGGATGTAAATGTAATTACCTAATTCCCTGACATTGAAGATGCTATCTTATTCATGAAATAAGTCTCAAAAATTCATCCTACATCCTATGAGCTGAAGGTTACTTCTTTCTAGTTGATTTTTATTCTTTTTCCAAAATTTTGCAAGTCAAAATTGGGATGTATCGAACACAAAGGTAATTTTTCCAATCCTTGGCAATAAAATTGATGAAAAGAAAGCAGAAAGACGTTACTTCTGAACATTCTGGCACTAAAAAATATGCTATGTCTGGTGAGTATGGAGAATGAAACTTCCCAGCTTGACTTGATTTTCTCTTGCTTTGCTAAGCAGGGCCTGGCACTGTTAGGCAGAAGGATGATACCTTTACTGTTCATCAAAGTTTCAGGTTTATGGTCTAATGACAGGTTTGACTTGTTAACAATATAAGTCTGCAGTGATCCAGTAACATACAGTGGATCAGAATACCACTCATGTTCTACCAGGTATAGCAGTCCTGGTTTCATGTTGGATTCAGTTTGAGATTTGTCAGTTTTGAGAAAAATTCAATTTTTCAAGAATTTAATAGTTCCTTTCAGGATAAAAATCTGAATCAGATAATATTTAACAGAACACAGATATTTGGCAAGGGAGATAATCCACGGGGACGCTATGGCTGTTGCTACTTATGGGCCAAATCTTTAAACTGGTCATTTTTAATGGCTGAAAGTGGCTAGACATTTATGGAAGAAATCACTAAAAGTTGTTGGATTTTTAAGAAACTTAAGGAAGCAAAAAACTAAGAACATTTGAATCTGTATCTGAATGAAAAGAAATAATAATCAGACAATTTGTTCCAATGAAATGGAGTTTCTCAGTTACTTATTTTCCCTTGCATGATATAGAAGAGACATACCTATCAACTACACCTAACCCCAAAACTACCTACTAAACCTAACCCCAAGCCTACTTACTAACCCTAATTCCAAACCTACCTGCTGACTCTATCGGAAATATGATTGAAAACATTATTTGAACAGCGGTAAAAATCTAGTCACTTTTAGCCATTCAAAATATCTCAACAGTAGTAGCAGTCATGGCAACTCTGTCGATTATCTTTCTTGACAAAGTTGGGTATTTTATTAAATCTGATCTAATCCAAATAATGACCCTTTTTGGCAACTTCCATAATAGTCAACATGAACCATAATTTTGACAATGCGTCCACCAACTGTGGGGGGAGAAGGAAGAAGAAGAGCAAGTTGTCTTTCTCAGATTCAATTGATTTTCATACTTGTAAAATACTGATTATCACCATATGACCTATAAACTAATACAAAAGAAAAAGTTTAAACTTTTGAAGCCTTGAATATTGATTATCATACAATTGTGATATGGGATTTTCTGTGAATATCATTTTCCATAAATATTTTAAATGGCCATTTCTGTTTTTCTAAATACAAAAATACAGACTTTGGACATTTTATTCTGACATCTTGACTGCAGATAAAAAAAATAATTGGAAAGGTTGTTCTTTTGATGACACCACACCTATTCTTGACATAATAGCAGCTAGTAAGTAAAACAATACCCTCTTTCTGATGTTTAACATGATTGGAACCAACCAACTGAGAAGTGTATTATTGAGATGTGTTTTAAAAGCATCCAAAAATTGGCTAAGGTTGAGAGGATTTAAAGAAATTTTCTTTCAGTAATTTGGTATCACTGAAATCTCAACTCCAACTTCCACAGAACATTTTAATAATATCAAGGAAGCCTGGATAAAACCCTTCACAGAGGAAGTAACTGGATACTTTGAAGCTTTACTTCCAAATGATGAACAGTCCAGTTCAGCAGTATAGTCACATTGCAAAGAGCCTATAAAATTGATTTTTCTCAAAATTGACAAATTTCAGGAGGAAATGAAGACCTTTTAGATTGAAAGCACAATAAATCATGATCAAAATTATTTTCATTCTATAATCTAAAATATGAGACTCAAATGAATCTTGTCAGAAAAAAGTGTCACCTGTCTCCTTCTTGGTGGTGAAATGGTTGGAATACAACACCAGCAATTGGTAACCCTGTATCAATTAGGTAGACACCAATTAAAACAGTCACACATTCCAAACCTTCATGGACAACTCCATATTCATCTGGTTTGCTTTTCTGGCCTTGAATGTATTGAGCAGTAGAATCTGAAAATAACATTGGAATCATTAATTTAGTTTAGAAAGATATTAGAAACCATCAACCAAAACTATCAGGTGGCACCAAAAGAGCCAGAGGGCTGAAATTTTAAACATCAATTCCTTATTATGTCTAGGAAATTACGAAAAAAAATTTTGGGCAACAGAGTTTGGTCTTGATTAATAAAATCATACTACGTTTGAAAAAATCAACTATCTAAAAAGAAAGTTGTAATTAATGGGCAACACTGTATAACAGATGCTAAAGTCATGTCATAAGGTGAGGTGAGTGACAGTTCTTCAGCCGCTAGGTCTATTTCATATATCATAAACCTTGAAGCCTGAGCGGGGATAGCTGATGCCATAGCCAGTGTAAGGGCATTACTTACTTAAATTCATGTCATTGGTTTGTTGGCATCAATAAATTAACCTTTGTTAAATTACATGACCATTGACAATAAGAGAATTACCTAGAATTACCTATAGGATCAATCCATATTCGAATCTTGCTTAGTTCTATTTCTTCTGTGATCTGGTCCAACTTAGGATCTGAGGGTGGTTCTGGATTGGAGTTGAGTGCTTTGGCCAATAATTGAGCAGCATGTGTATTGTCATGGAGGACTTGACCTGTAACATATATGATGAGTGATTGGTCAAGATTAACTTCTTTTTATTCATCTTTATAAAGAAAACAAAATCATCAAAATGCTGTAGGAATAGAACTAGAAAAACACAACAGTAATCAACCTTTATAACACAAGTGCTAGAGTCCAACAAAGACAATCATGTTATAACTGAATCGCGGATAATCAAAAGTCACTTATGAGTGCCAAACAAGTTTACCTGTAAACAAAGGTGTTGTTTTCATCAAAAAATATAAGAAATCATATGTAAAACACCATGTAATTATAAGTTAATTGATTACAAATTGGAGAAATTAAATATTTTAGTTATATAAATAAAGTCTTTTGATTATTATTGTGAACTGTACTACATCAAGAGACTCCAGTATTTAATTTTTTTTCAATTTTGCAGTTTCCTGGATGTGTGGTTGATAATGAATAAGCAAAAATGTTGGGGTCCACAACCCACCTTATATTGCGAACAGAACTATATCAAGGGATTCTCTTGTATTTTGTTATTAAAAATCATTAACTAAAAAATATCAGAAAGAAAAGGTTTTTTGGCTCATTACTATCATTATTGGTAGAAGTAGTAAAAAATTATTTCCATTTTAATATTTTGATGCAGTGAAAGACAATGCAGCCATCAAGTTTTGGCTACACATGTATCTAAATCACACTCAGCTTTATTATAGTATAAGACTATTTGGAGATTTACTTGGGTTTTTGATTGAATTTTCTTCTATCGAAAGATGCGGGTACATGTGTACATGAATTGCACTTAGTTTCATTAATGAAGCAGAGTATAATTTACATGCATGATTAGTATTTAATTGTCGGCACTATGACAGGAAATTTTTTCAAGAATGGAATTGAAAGGGATTTTTTTAAATTTCAAGTATAGAATTTTTCTTTTCTGAATTCACTAATTTAACCCTATTTTTTAAAGATCGTGCTTTTGCGTTATTTTTAACAAGTGAGGCTGTGAAATTTTCACACTCTCAAACACATGCAATGTTAAGAATAGCACAAGCTGAGAATTAATGCAAGAAAAATTCTTTATGAAAAAAAATTCTGTATTTAACCCCAACATACTGTTTTTGAAAAAAAAATAAAATAAAAATGCAAAAAGAAAGACTGTTAGCAACATGAAATAAAGATGGTGAGCTGTAAAAATGAGTTCCAATCAATTGATTCAATTTTGGGTTTAATCTCGTCTTTGTTCCAGTTTCAAATCTATGACACAAGATTATGTGTATTACAATTGGAAAAGGAAAAGTCTTCATAAATAAGTCAGTAAGAATTCAGTTATCCAAACAAGTCTTGGAAAGATAATAAGCTTTCTAGAAATCACAGAAGGTCTCTTCTATTTAGTTGTATACCTGATCAGCTGAAACGTTTTGGTAATAATGAAAGCAGCAAAAAAAGTTCAATTGTTGAAACAACATTTGGAATGATTATGACCCTTCTCAAAACAGAGCAGCTCTTTCTTTCATTGATACTACACAAAATTGCCTATTACTCATTTTATCTTGAAAACTTAGGACTAACGTTTTATTACTAAAATTTTCATGTTTAATGTTAGATGGAAATACATATCCATGAAATTCGACTGACATCGTACCAGAAAAAGGCACAATGATGAAACCAATTTTCATAACATTTTAGACAAAAAACGCAAAATTGTGGGTGAGTGATACTACCTTTTTGAAGAAAAAATATAATAAAAAATTAGAAGTTTTTTGAGAAAAACATATATTGTGCAGCCGCATCTGATAATTTTTGAGACAAAAATCTTCAGCAATTTAAATGACTCTGAAGTGACACGTGTAGATGGCGTAATAAATTGTTGTCTAATAAGTTCAACTATGTTGTACTGATAAATAATTTTTTGTTGGCATTTTATAAATTCTCAATGTTGAATGAATAGAAAAACATGTTTATTCAACAAATACAATATTTACTTAATGAACATAAAACAATGGTTCAATGAAATGTCTTTTTTTGATTTGAAGGATATCGAAATCAATTACTGAATCAAGTATAATTTTAAAAGGTTCAAAGGTGAATGTGTGTGAGGTTTGAATGTTCTTTTAAAAACTTTTGAAAGAGGATTTGGTTTATGAGGTAGAATGTATGCGTGTCAAGCAAGGTACTCACATTAGTTGTTACAGTTATGCATATTGTATAGGTTAGAATATGTTAGGGCATAGTATTTCCTTTGATGAGTCGACTGCTGCCTGTTTCTGTTGGTAACATCCTTTCCTTTTATCTTGCACAGTGGGCTCCAGGCGAGCTGATCTGGGTTTCCCTGATACCATCTCTCATTGGTTGAATACTCGTCAAGACAGACATTTTTGAGTTGCCAGTTTATGTTTTTCAAAGGAATTTTAGTAGTTGTTTCAGGAGCCTGTTTTTGCATGAAATTCCCTTTTCTTTAGCTGGGTGGTCCCACAACTCAAAGGAATGCTAATTGTTTGATATTCAGAAATAATAGAAAAATGTATAAA
The DNA here is from genome assembly GCA_963457665.1 of Thysanoteuthis rhombus. Lineage (NCBI taxonomy): Eukaryota > Metazoa > Mollusca > Cephalopoda > Oegopsida > Thysanoteuthidae > Thysanoteuthis > Thysanoteuthis major. The sequence goes on along the minus strand of OY735224.1, from coordinate 40,704,408 downwards.
AAAACATTCAGGAGCCAAACAAAACCAATTAAAACACGTTTCTGCCCTTCTTTTAGGGATATATTCAATTTTATTCTTTTATGATTATCATGAAAAAAAATGAAAAAAGAATTATTTCTTTTGAAAATTTAATTCTTGAACTCAGGTCAACCAAAAAATGTTTTAGTTTGACTGATCACATCCATTACTTATGATGTCATTAGGGAATGAAGGATAATTCAAAAGAAAATGTCCCTTGAAACAAAGGTACCTTGGATATTTGCTTAGATTTTGGAAGTGGTCCCATAATTTTGCTCAGCATGGTCTTAAAACCCCTATTAAAGTGCTTTTGTACCCCCAAATTATGGAGAGCCTTTGTTCCTCCATACCTGCCAAAAAAGACTGGCTGCATTTGTTCTGCATGCAATCAGCTTTTTTCTAGTGATAAACAATTGAATTTTCAGTTTTTAATACTCTTTTCAACACTTGAAAACAAATTTTCAGAATAGAACTTACAAAGTAATTCATAGTTCTCTTGTTGGCTGGGTTTTATTTGAACATTGATAGTCTCTCCAATAGCATTGGTAAATTTGCTGCTTTCTTCACCATATAAATTTTCTCCGAGCCCAGGGAACTAAACAAACAAAATAAAAGACAATAAAACAAAGTTTTATTAGTATATATTTACATGGGCATGTAATAATTGTACTACTATCAAAGCTCAGAAGTCAGTGTTCATGGATTTCAACTCTCACTCCTGGACAATAGTTGCATAACTCATCTTGTTATTAGAGATTCATATCTCAGACCAGGGGTTGCCAGGTCAATGCTATTCCAATGTCTGTGTTGGACAAGTCTGATAAAGTTTGAGTTATTGCCCCTCGTAGCTCAATATGGCTACCATGCAGTACATCCCTAACGAGCATGAGTAAGGATCCCTAATATACTTACCTGGCACAGGATTTCCCTTTTACCCCCAAAAGTATAATGTCTGGTTCTAGGGACCCGTGGCATACCCAGAAAGGCAAAGCTGAGGGAGCTGGACAGTTTTTGAACCTACTCAAATGTACGTGAATCTGTTCCCATAAACTCAACCTTGCATCATATCCTGTCACTTATGGGGAAGCAAATAAATCTCTCCTTATGGCATGCCACAGTCCTTTTATATGGCTACAATGATTGATATACACTTCACCCCCTTTTCAGACGGTTTTAGAGTATTGTTAATGACAATCTTGGCACTGGAAATGTACATTGAGTGCAAAATGTAATCGAGACATTTCAAAAAGTTCATTTAAACATCCTCATTACAATTTCAAAATTGACAGAAGTTGGACCAAAAAATTCTGATTTCTCAGTGTTCAATCTTGTTCCAATATTTGTGAATTTTTCATCTAAATTTAGTCAATTTTGAAGCTGTAATAAAGATGTTGAAATGAACTTTTTGAATTGTATCACAGACAAAATTACAAACTTGTTCTAGAAAACAAAAAATCAAATTTAGAAAAAATAGATTAGTATCAACTGACTTTTTGGTCAAGATCATGTCGAACCATCTCCTGGATGAGGACATCTGCAAGGGTTTTGAAGTCTTGAACAAACCTTTCATTTTTCTGGTCCCCGATCTTTTCCTCAGTTAGGAGTTGAAGTAGGGTGTCTTCTGATCGAATGATGCTGGCAACATTTGCACCTTTTGTAGCAGCAGAGATCAGAGCATAGGCTAAATCAGAAATCTTCATCACTGCAAGAAAAAAATAGCCAAGATTCAGTTTCGGTAGCAAATCAGAAAAGCTCAAACAACAATGGGGTAGATGCCATGAAGGTAATAAAGAAATTATCCGGATACTTGACATCACTAATTTTGTATGACAAATGGAAAGTAAATCCCCAGTTTAGCATTATAGTTACATTGTAAATAGAATCCCACACTTCTAAAACCTTTAAAAAGATTTTTTCTTCTCAAAACTGATTAATTTCTGGAAGGTTTGAAGGTCTCAGGGATTGTAAAATTAAGAAAAAATTTTCTTTTTAAGAGAACGGCAATGTAACCTAGACCAAATATTCATTGAAAAAATAGAATGCAATCTCAGAGTATCAAGATTTTATGAAGTTAAATTAATTCATTCATTGATGTGTTAATTACGTACGCCAAAACAAGTTTTTCAGAGAACAAAGTTATTGTTTTCATCACAAAATCAAATAAACTCTGCTTATAACACCATGTAATTATATGTTAATAGATTGCAAATTTGGAGAAATTTGATATTTTAGTTATATTAAGTCTTTTGATGAAATTCTATTTTTGGAGAATCGAAAAATGATTGGATAGAGGAATCTAGTTCACGATGAATACCATCTTTTGCCAAGTTTGCAGACTGTTAGAAAGTAAACAAAAACTGTCAACATAGGTTTCTTCAGTTTCTAAGTGGGTTTGGCTGGCTGTACAGACCATACCGATGGAGCTGGAGAGCTAAAAATTTAAACATTTATTATTTGTGATGTCTAGAAAGAAACATCTTTTGATTTTTGAAAATTCTTCCCCTAAATAGGTTCTTTTTTTGGCAAGAATGGTAATTTGCAATGTAAATTAACAATAAATCGGTCCTTTAGTTTGTGTCCAGCAGCATTTGCACTTGTTTCGTGAAAATTCAGACCTTTTCTGGTGATCATGGCAAAACAAAAGTGAGAGAAGCAACTTATTCATTGATCACCTCTTCTCACATGGCATGCTGCCAAAAGATATTGGTCACATGATGGTTTCTATTGAGTGACTAATCAGACTTGAGTACATGAATTTGTTGTTTCAATTTTTCCATCATCAACTAAAGATGCTGGTGGGGGTTGTGTGATGCGGATGGTGGTCGCATCATTTTGCCCAAGCATTTTTATTCTCCTTTATAATACTCAAGCAATTTATCATAATACACTTCCTACTTGCTATGCACGTCAAAGCTTCCCTAGAACCTTGTTGACTGTATATTTCAGGAACATATTCCCTACTCTGCCTCACAACGTCAGAGGAGGAATTGGTCTTGGTCTTCTCTAGTTTGAGAATCAGAGTTCTCCGTCTTCTATGCTGGTTGCCAACCTTGGCCAAAGAGCCCAGTCTGTCCTATTCACTTATAGATGGAGGGAGAAGAGACAGAAATCAGTGTGAAATGAACACTGTCTTGGCTAGAGTTTGAACTTGGTTCACTAATTTCATTCTTTGTGTCGTTAACCATTAGGCCATCCACACCTCCCTAAATACATTTGCTAATGAATAAAATATTATTTATCATTGCAAATAGAGTTATCCCTTGTTATTCATGGCTTTCCTATTAGCCGTTCAGTCATGATTAATTTAATGGGACTATTTCAGAAGTTTTTTAGTGCACTGTGTAAACTGGCAACATAGAAAATACAATGTACAATACAAACAAAATGTAAGCCTCCTTGTTGATTGGCATTCATCAGTTATAAAATTTTCAAAAACTTTTTCTTAAAATATGATCAGTAAAAAATATTGTTTTCGGAATATTCGCCTGAAGTCCATTTGTGGAAAGATGTTCCCCAGGTGTCCAACAGAATCAAATCTCTCTGAAGTCACTTATATTTTCGAAAGCCTCATTCACGCGTTTCCCTTGCAGTGATTACTTCATTGTATTTCCTGCATCTTCTGCAGTTTTCACTGTAGAGTGCAAACTCTGAATACCCTTTTCGTCAGTTCAAAGAAAAGAGACACAACAAGAAAATGATGACCCGAAAAGAAAAGGTGGAATTGTTGGATTAGCTAGAGACTAAATACGGCTGTTTTTGTTGCTCACCATCAAGGTATAAATGAGTTGACTGTAAGAAGAAAGAAAAGGAAATCCACAATGCCATTTTTACAGCCAAAACATCTGGGCCAACTCATCTGTATCATGTTTGAGACAGTAATATTTCTTGTGTAGAAACTGCTACATTTTTGTGGGTGCAAGATTGCTATAAAAAGGATATCCCTGTAGATTCCCACCTGATAAGAAGGAAGGGAAAGTCCTGTTTCCATAAGTGAAGATATGATGGAGCAACTACAGGTAAGGTGGAGATTTTCTACAGATTTTCAGGCCAGCAAAGGCTGGTTTGAGAATTTCAAGAAGAGGTTTGGCTTAGGTAACTTGAAAATCACAAGTGAAGACTGTCAACCAAGAATAAGCTGATGAGTTTCCTGCTACCTTAAAGGAACTTTTAGAAGAGAAAGAATACTCACCAGAGCAGGTATTTGATACTGCTCTGTGTTGGGAGAAAATATCTTAAAGCACTTCTATCAGCAAAAAAGAAAACAAGCAGAAGGTTTAAAGGCAGCAAGGGAGAGGCTAATTCTGCAATTCTGTCTAAATGCAGTCGGGCACATGATATAAACTGCCCCGATCTATTAAGCTCTTGACCCCAAAACCTTGAAAGGAAAAGATAAGTTCCAGCTGTTAATTGTTCTGGATGCATAACAGGAAGGTTTGGAAAACAAGAATGATTCTCCTTAAGTAGTTCAATGACTGTTTTGTAAGTCAGAAAATACCTTGCCAGTAAGGGTTTGCCCTTTGAGGTGTGATTGATACTGGACAATGCTCCCGGTCATCCAGGACCCCATCAATTTAACACTGGAGGCATCAACGTAGTCAACATGCCCCCCCCTCCTTACAATGGCTATCATTCTACCTCTTGATGAATAAGGAGGTTCAAGATACACTACACGTGGTTCTCATCGTCCAAGCTATGGAAGAAAACCTCGAGAGAAAACATGATAAATAAGTGGAAGGAGTACACTATTGTTGATGATATGATTGACAGAGCAATGAAAGCTACCAAGCCAGTGACAATGAACTTGTGCTGTGAAAATGTCAGACCAGAATGTGTGAATGAGTTCAGTGGCTTTACATTCCCATAAGAGGTAAGCAAAGAAGATGGTTGGGGAATGATTTGAGGATATGGAAGATAAGGAAATTCAGGAGTTGAACTAGACTTTCAGATCCATGTTATTCAACTCCGTCAAAACTGGAAGTAGTTTAGCTGATGATTTCAGGAATTTGAATTCGTATGGCATACTCACTCACTCAGCATATTTCAAAGTTTCATGAGCTGCTATGAATTTTCTTTAGAGCATTCAACGTGAGTTTTCAAGTCATATCTTTTTAGAAAATCCTTTCTACTCTCTAGTACCGTTCTCAAATTGTAAATGTACAAATAATTGTAAATGAAGTAAAGCATACAGTAAAAATTTTAAAACTGACTCGATTTTTCTCGATTGACAAACCAATCGATTGTGGCAGAATCAATATTTTTTTCAGTTAAAATGTAAACATGGTCTTTATATGCTCAGAAATCCTCCAAATGTGCAAAAGTATTTTTTCTCCTTCTTAGGACTAACTTTCTGCTATTCTCTTGCAGTTTTAACCAAAATTAAACTTTCAAAGATAATTATAGCAATACTTTGTGAAGGATTGTAAAAAAATGCACAGCAGATGCTAGTAAAAAAATATATATAATTAACAAAAACCATAAATTTCATGAAAGTACAGAGCAGTGATCATCAACAATTTTTTTGGTTCCTTTTTCTATTTATATTCATCTAATATTTTTGTTGTTGTTTTAAAAGAATTTCATCTGGTCTGTGAAAAGTTGCAATTAAAAAAAAATATCAAGAAGAAGGTAAATAATGGCATGAAAATAAAATAGTTAACAATAATTCATAATACTTCATCTACAAAAAGAGAAATAAAATTGTTTACCGCACAGTGATAAGTTTACAACAGGGTTTATGTTATCTACATAAATAAATTAATAACATTATATCATGATGACGTAATCAAGGTTTTTCTAAACTTCTTACGTTTTGTTTTCACTGCACAGCATATTTTCTTTGAAGTGGTTTTTCAAAGTACACCGTAAAATTCTGCTCAAAATTTTCATTAAATCATACATGACTGATCCATGAACCATGAATTATTGAAACCTGTAATTAACTGTATTATAGTTGAGGTTCCAATTAACAACGTAAAATGATTGAATATTTTGTTAATATTTGTAACTTGAAAATGGATAAACATTTGCAATTATAGAAAAAAATGATTGATTAGTTTTTCTATGTTATTCACGATATTGTTTCTCCATACCAACTTGTGTAGATATGAAATTTATAGTTTTTGATTTGAGCCAAATTGTCTGCCTTTTATCATGTACAGCGTCTATCCTGGTTATCTCCCTTCCAAAATATTGAAATAATGTTTTGGTGAACCTATTCCAAACAATTAGGGAGTTCATTTTTCATTGAGAAAAAATAGTAACATAAATAATAGAGCCAAGCCATAGCAGAGGCTCTTTATGACTAGAAGCACGCTAGCCAAAGAAATCACAAATGCAGCAAGATTTGACAAGATTTGCAACCGATGAAAAATCTCTGGAGCCCAGCAGAGAATGGAAATATTCTTATCATTGAATTTGTTTTTAAATCTTACTGATTTCACCAGAAAATAGAATAATGTGAGATTAAACATTGTCATATAATCTATCAAACTTCTAATCAACTGAAGTCAATAATAGTTGGATAAGGGAGCCTGTGATCATGAACTAATCAGGATGCAGCTTGGCCTTCAGTACAAAAAAATCACACCAGGATTGCTATATTAGCCATTTTTGGCTGGATTTAGCTGATTATTTCCCAATTTATCCAATAGAAATCAATGATGACCAAAAATTGGGCTAATTAGAAAAAATATATATATATATATATATATATATATAATATTTTTTCTTAAGTTGTGCAGAGGTACACTTCCACAATGTTCTTAAAGCTTGAGCCACCATAACAACACTCAATACACTCACTCATTGTAAGCAATCTGAACTGAATGAAAATAAAAGGTACTGCTTGTACATAAGGTGACAGCAAAGGTCAATGCCTAGCAGTGGATTTATAACAGTGGCTGATAATGATTCACACACACACACACATATATATATATATATATATATATATATATATATATATATATATATATATATATATATATATATATATATATATATACTTTGGCTCCATAGGCTAAACCTCTCTTCCATGTTAATGGATATTAAATTCAAATAAATACTTGTTTTATAATATTGGACTATTTGCATTACTTAATTTAGGCTTTCCACCCTTTCGTAGTCAAGTTTCGTTTATGACGTCACTTCCGAGATATCACCTCTCCTACTTTGAAAGCTCTTCTTAAAATGGGAATATCTATTCATATAATAACTTCGATATTACGCGTCTTTTTTACCAAATATACAAAGAAGACAGAATTAAAACTTTGGAGGGGGGCGGCAAATCAGAGGCTGAATCTTGAGAAATTTTTTTAACCTAAGTTCAAGTACCTTTCCAGAGTCACGTGTTTATTTTGTAGGCTGTGTGTCAGGGTTGCCATTTTGGCCTATTTATGGCTAAATTTCAAAAGTCTAGCCTTTTTAAAGAAGCATTTGCCATGGCCATATTTTTTTTTTTTAATAAGAAAAATGAAATAAACTCATACAAATCTAAATCTGTTCCTCCTTATAATTTCTTTGTACATACATGGGGGTTGATGATGGAAGAATTGAATGATGTAGGGGTCAATCGTCTCAAAAGTTTGGGGACCACTGAGAACATTGAAAATGTCATTGCGGTTGTATTTTTAATAAATTCTCATTTTTGGTGTAAACCGTAGTATTGCGAAGTTTCATAAACAATTTTGGCATATCGCCATTTTTTGGTGAGAAATGTATCAAACTACCTGGCAACCATGAATTGTGTATTTAAGTTAAGCAGGAAAAATCTTATTTAAAATCAAAATTTACTGTTTTATGAAAATGAATTGGTCGGCGAATTTTACCAAATTTTTAACCTGAAAAAAATTATCTTTGTAAAATATTTTATTTATCAATAGAAAAAAAATCAAAAAAATCTAACGTTTACCCAGAAAAATGAGGGGATGTTTTCGGCTATCTTTCAGTTTATTGTCCCCCAAAAACGGTGCCACAAATGTTGTCCATTTCGCATTATGGAAGCACATACAGGATATCTACTTTGACCTTTGAATTACAGTGCAAATGAATTGAAAAGAAATGATGCATTTTAAAAATGTAGATGATTTTTTCGTAATTTAGATTTATACAGTAAATCATTTCGAAGATAAAAACACTTATCAAACTTGGCAATTTCAAAATCAGTTTACATTATTGCTTCAAAAAATATTCATTTTTCATAATGGAAAGTGCCCACTCAAAATCAGTTTTTTTCCTTTATTTCTTAATCTATAAGAAAACTTATTTGAAAAATAACTCCTTGTATTTTCAACTTCCCTCCCACCATAGGTTTGAGAATTTTCATGTACTTGTGTATATTTAAAGTTGATCGCCTGTATGTGCTTCCATAATGCGAAATGGACTCCGTTTGGGGTTGAAATAATGCCAAAGTCATGGGTGTGGTGGTGGAGAAAAAAAAAATGAAAATCTGTTAGAAGTAAAAAGTTGAAAGACTTTAATCAATCCACAACTCAAGAAGAATTTCGAAAATATGATTTAATTTATGTCCGCAAGAAAAAGTAGATTTGACATTTTACTTTTTGAATTTGAATCATTCTAAATGAAAAAAAATATAAACACAAGAGGGGGGGGACAGAGGACAAAAAGTGCAATGATTAGAAATGTAAGGAATACTTTGTACTTAGTAGTACGATTGGTACTTCAGAAAATTTCTACTAAGCCAAAATTGAAATGTGTAAGATAATTGAAGATGGGTTATTTAGCAATTTTACTAAGAAAAAAAAAAGATCACAATAATAAAGAATTGGTTATCCCTTAAATTTTTGGTGGTGGTGGTCACTGGTAATTTCATTTCCTTTTTGAATCATCAGGTGATCGTCAGTTAAAAATAAGGGGAATTATAAAGATTTTTATATGACTGGTTTTCGTTTCTTTCACCAAGTCATTGGCAAATGATAGTGCTCAGTGAGTATCAATAAAATACATAATTCAAACCTGTTCTTCTTTTTATACCAGGGAACGAAACTGATTTCGCTTTAATAAAATTCCGGTTTTGAGTGAAAAATTGTTTTCCGCGTATGCGTACTACGTCACAACTTTGTGTCGTCTACCCACAATGCATTGCAACATAGTAAGCCATCTAGCTTAATGTAAAATGGCGACTAGTGTATACAGACATAACTATAGCCAGTATAATCGCATAAAATTCTCTTAGAAAATACCACTTATCTCAATCATCTACTCTTGTAATATCTAGCTTATGGATTACTAAATCTGATGAATTATATATTATCAGTAAACACCGTGAATATATCGAAATACCGGTGTAAATTCATTGTGAATTTCTTAACCGTTGTGTTGTGATTTATTATCCGCCTGACGTGGTTTTCAATTTTTACTAAAATAATACTTTTAGAAAGATTGGCGCGTATTATTTGCGCGTTTTCATTGAGCCCTTAAACTGTAAATTAGCTTTTTATACTGTAGGGTTTATTGGAATTAACAAATAAGCGCCTATATTCCGGAAAATTCGACCGGTACACCACTTCCCTCTCTCTCTCTTTATGCGTTTTGTGTTATTACTCTAAACGAAGAAGCAATAGAGAGAGGGAGAAAGAGAAAGCCATTTTGTTAGGTGTCATGTGCAACAAGTACAGTTAGGGAGAAAACTAAGGAGACCACAACGTGGTGGTGTGTGTTAGTAAAAGGTTGGAAATGATGCCTGGCACCCGGAGCCACAGAGACCAAGTCTATGATGAATTCGATGCTCGAGCATATGCACATTTAGTGCCACCCAGTTTAAAGAAACACAAGAAACAAAAACAGAAAAAGAAAAAACGGATACGAGAGAGAGAAAAATCCAGTTCGTCTAGCAAACCTCTAGTGGATTATGATGAATTATCATCGGATTCGAACCTTGAATCGCCGCAGATGATCGACTGTGGTCCGGGATTGAGTCACCCTACAAGCCGAGTTACCTCAGACCGGGAACGTGACAAACGTGGCCAATCTCCGGCCACAGCAATCAAAATGTACATGACGGAAAGAAGCCACAGTAATTCACCGGCAATGCTCGACCCGAGAAGAAGCCATAGCCGAAGCCCATCGTACCAGGTACCGAGTCGTAAAGAAAGTAAAAAAAGTCGTCGGTACACACCACCTCATCACCATCACCAACAAAGAACACCACCTGAGCCTAGCCAACAACCAAGATCCTCTTCGGATCGTGATCGTCTGGATCGACATGAGAGAGCTCAACATTATGTTGATGCATCTCCACCCCGAAGGTACTGTGATCCTCCCAAAGCCTATGCTGAAGTTCCAAGGGCCTCATCCTATATTGAACCCCCGAGGGCCTACGCGGAAATTCCGTCCCCACCCATAAGGATCGATAGAGGTTATAGTCGAAGTCCACCGTATCATCATCGAGGAGGGGAAAGCCGTGATCATGCCGTAGCTCAGGTATCCTCTGGTCGACGAAGTCGCAACAGAAAGAGAAATCACAGAGCTTTTCCTTCTCCGGAGCCTCCTCCAAGGGCCTACGCCGACAATCGTGGTTATACGGACACTCCGAGGGCCTATGCCGACCCTCCAAGGGCTTATGCCGCAGAAAGACCGGCATCTTTCGGGTATCACAACCAAAGAGGTGCAAGTCCAGTGTCTCCTCCTGCAAGGAAACGGTACAGATCTCGCTCACCTAGTCCATCATACCGAGCAAGCAGGAGAGAAGACAGTTCACCCACACCAAGGTAAGTGCAACTTCAATTAACTTTTGTGTGTGTGTGTTTTACTTTACTACACTGTCCCATGAGTGTTGTTACGTTTAGTATATTAGATTCATATGTATGTGTAACAACTATTATGGGACAGAGGCAGTAGTGGCGATCGCTGTAGTATTTATTATTATTTTAAGATCATTTTAAAAAAAATAAACATAAAATGGAATAGCTGCCCAAATTGAATTTTTAGAGAAGAGAGAAATGATCAGTGAAGAATTTTGAGTTTTGTGTAAATACGGTTAGATAGGATAAAATAAAAAATTATAAAATTTTAACGATGTATTACAACTTTCAACCAACAATAAATCTAAAAAGCTTCCTGTGAGTGTGAATCTTCTGGATTATCTACGACGATAAAACGTGTTTTTGTTGAGAAAAGGTTAAAAAAGAAGTGACCGAATACTTCACGTTCGCTGTATTGATGACGGACTGAAAGTAAGGGTCCAGGTTAATTTGTGCTTATGTTATGTAAATATTCACCTCAACCTATTACTCTAGAGAATTATTTATTCATAGAACTGAAAAATTTCCGGAAGAGATACTCGTGTACTCATTACACTCAAAATAAATATCCTGTATGAGCTTCCATAATGCGAAATGGGCAACATTTGGGATGTCATTGAGTTTAGGACACTAATCTCAAAAATGGCCAAAATTACTTTAAAGCTGTTTATCTGAATCTTGACCAAGAAATCTACTTTTCACCATAGTACAATAATCTATGTAGGTAGGAGAGATGGTTCATTGTTAATCAGGCAGTATGTCTGATCACGTGATCATATTAAACTACTCCAAGGCGAACAGAGAAAAAAATGAAAGTTTTTCTTAAATGAAATTATCATTTTCTAATTTTGATATCGAGATTTGGGTGTGGAGGGATATTAGCATTAGTCAAATAATAGTATTTGTAATACGATATGCATTAAGAATGACATCGGGTTAAAAAAAAATTCTCAGTTTAAGAAAAATGTTTTTTCTTCTCAGAGTGATCTTCGTAAAAAATATGATATTGAACTTTCATGGAAAAAATACGACTCTTCAATGGGGAATAATTGAAAAATACCTCATTTATTTGCTTTTTCACGAAGTTTTAATGTCAATTCATTATTATCGTTAATAGGTGAAAAATTAATCTTTAATGTTAAAATGTTACAAAAAGTGTAATCTGACTGAAAAAAATAGAATTCACCATAATCCAACTTCTAGCACTTTTAGTAAGAATCGAACTCACCAACTCACAGTGGCCCACAAGAATAAGTTAATGTTCTCGCCATAGTTCAAGTTGACTCTCCTTTTAGCCCCAAACTAGGAATGCATAGTGTTTTATTTTGAAATTTTATGAAGAAAAAATTGAATATTACCTAGGAAATCGTTTTTGTGCATCATCATTTTGTAATAATTGTCTTTTGCATAACATGTCGAAAATTGAGAAGCATTTGAAAAGGAAATGATTTCATTTTCGTTTATTACACAATTGGCCACCCGTAAATCAAACAATAGTTCATCTGAGATCTCCACGTGATATCTATTTCCCTTCATCTGCTCTGAAAGAAATTAAAAGGAAAATAATTTTGAATTTTACTCAACTTTTCCTTCAATTTGTTGAAGATATTAAAAAAACTGAAGTGAAAAGAATTGAAAAAAATAGTATAATATTTTGATAACCTTTTTCCTCCCTGTACCTTTTTCAAATGAAAAAGATCAGTGCACAGTTTCAAAGATCATACTTGAACTTAAAAAAGATAAGGCTTTCAAATTTACTCTTGCATAAGTTGAAAGACATTTGTAATTATTTAGAAGAAAAATCTGAAACCATTCTTGTTCTGTTTAGTAGATTGTTTTTTTACTTTTTAAACAAAAAAACCGGAAGCTTTCGGAAAGAAAGCAACATTCTTTTGCAAATTGATTGTAATTTGTTTTGAAAATTTTTTTCCCTCTTTATTGATATTTTCCCAATTTCTCTATTCATTGTATATTACTCCCCGAGTACTATTTAATAAGTATTCTGGTTTAGTTGGGACCAAATGGTGAAAATTTCTAATGACAAAATTCAAGTTACCTGGGAATTTGTTTTGAAATTATTTTCATCCAAGTTTTATGAGGAAAAAGTAAAGGGTGCTTTGCGTAGGAGATTTAAACTCTATTAATTCTCGTCAGTTACCTCGCGGTCGATTTTCTTTTTATATGGATGCCTATCAGCTGTAAATTTTCCTCAACTTCATCTTGAAAATTACATCGTATAATAATAGAGGAAGTTTCTTTGAGCCACTGATGTTAACCTTCATTTTTCAGCTTGTTAGTGAAGATATAGGTTCAACAACTCTTTTTATTTTTATAATGCAATCGATATTTTTTTATTGAAATAACTAGAGACATTTTAGAATTTATTTTCTATTGTCACTATAATCAAGAAAAAGAAGCATGGTAACACAAAAATGTTGCCTCTGTGTTAACTTCATCATCAATGAAAATCAGAGATTTATATCTGGGCTTTGATTTGTATAATGTCACTCTAAGAAAACAATTTGGATATGTCCCAAGTCCCTATTCTTTGTAATTTTTGACTCCTTATTTCTGTGAAAGGACTATTAAACTCCAATATGGCCATATTATTTGAAACCGATCATAAATACACTACCTCCAAAAATGTCTATGATGAGTAAAATTATAATGGTCTCTAAAAAACTCAAAACCAGCCAAACAATTTGTTTTAGATTTTATAAAGCAAATAATATGAACCATTTAAATGTGTATGAAATCGAATCTTGTTCTGGGATTTGATTTCCGTCTTCCCAGCATTAAAAAGTGGAAAAAAAAGGAAAGTTCAAAATTTAACCTTTCTCTTTTGATCATGTTTTAAAAAGGATATTTATATGCTAAGATGAAGAGATTTTTTTTCAATCGATGGATTCATTTAGGAAGGTTTAAGCTACTTTTTTTAATCTAGTTTTTCATTTTGTTCAGTCTATTTCAGGTTTATTGAAAAAATCGTAATGTTGCGAATTCAACATTTTTCTATGATGCAATTGATTCTTATTTTTGTTGTAAGTTATTAAGGAGGACATGGGAAAAAATCTACATCGTTATTTGTGATGAAATCAATTATTGTAAATGTTGATTGAAAAATACTTTGCAAGTTGTTCAAAGTATTCACTTAATTAAAACTTAAATTATATACTCATCAGCAAAAAGAAAATGATCAACATTTTCTTGAATAAGTTAGATTTAAAAACTTGTAAAAATAAGTCATTTTATGGTATTGAAATATCTTTCTCCCATTTTAGAGATTAAATTTTGGTTTTATAGAAAAGATGAATATTCTTTTAATGAAAGAAATATTATTTTCATAGGATACTACGGCAGTGACCGTTCCAAAGGTGCATGTTATCATTTGGAAGGGCCCTTATCGTCTGCTGAGCATGTTCATCATGTAAAATAATTTTCATCTGTTGTAGGAAACAGCTTTGGAGTATTTTGATCATTTCTCTTCAATGTTTTCAAGTTAGATATTGTAGATCTAAATTTAGATAATTCTAAAGAGCAGAAGCCAACAAAATGAAATTTATAGAAACTATGAAGAAGATCTATAATCTTTGATTTCTACTTATTTGATTTCTCAAGAACCAAACAACTTCAAACTTGACACATCTTGCATACTGACCAATATATCCGGTTAATGTCTAATTTGTGCAATGGCCAGAAAACTAATAATAATTACATTTTATGGATTTGATGAGCTACCATATTATTTATTAGGTATTGATTGACAAATATTCTGAAACTTGGTTCCAGTTAGTAGTTGATTGTGGAGAGTTGAAATTGGAATGATTAATCTGAATATGACTGCCTCTAAACCCCTTATTAATCAGGTGCAGAGTTTTGGTGAAGTTCAGTATCCTAAGCACAATAGCACAAATGTTGTCCATTTTGCACATGATTTTTTTTTTTTTTTTTTTTTTTTTCTCAAATAAGTCAATAGATAGAGGAGAAGAAGAAATTGATTTTAAATGTGCAAGAAATACCTGACAGAACATGAGGAATATTTTTCAAAGCAATGTGGTAAACTGATTTCAGGAAGCGTGAGTCGAAACAAGATCAATTATATATATTGTCAATGTTCCACAGTTTGAATAAAGGTTTATATATTCTTTTAAATTATCAAGTTTAAAATAGGCGTTCTTAACCTTCAAAAAGTTCATAGAATTTGGATTGAATAATGTTTTTCCTATTATAGAAATTCTTCTGTATTTTCCATTTTTATGAAAATTAGTCTGTATGAACTGATATTACCTCTTTAAAGTACAAGGGATTTTAAATTGACAAATGCCTCACGAAGGTAACAGTAACGCTTCCTTTTTCATGTACTTTGTTTACTCTTTGGTGTGTCATTGTGTTAAGAATATTAAACTCAGCCTAAACTCCAAGTTTATCATAATCTTTGTATCTGAATATACAGAAATATCTTGAATAGTGTGGGTTTTGATACTGAGCAGTTATGATATTGCTGTTCTAATTAAAGTAATTAGGTATAATGCTGAAAAAAAAAAAACATGAAATAATGAACAGTTTGGAAAACTTTTGAACGAATTAACAGCACTAAGATATACCCGTATTTGTACAGTGTCTGCTTGGTAACTGCTCAACATAGAGTAGAGCAGCACCAGATGAACTTATTTCTTTTTAAAAATCTAAAACACTTCCCTCAAACTTCTGAATGTTGATCTACAAAGCTCTTATGTATCAATATTTGGATCTCTTTCATACCCCACCACCAGATTGGTCTTCTGAATATCCTCTCTTCTGAGTTTTATGAATTGAAACCCCTATCCTAAAGCAGTCTAAGAAAGATGATGTGTAATAGTAAATCATCATAATTGAGGGAACTGGGAAAGTCATAGGAATTGATTAATTTCATTAGTGAAGTTGAGGAAGTCATTGTTTGCTCATTTGAATTCATAAATATTTAAATGCACTATTGCCAAATTAGTTACAGAAAATTCACTGATTTTGTATTGAAGTCTGATGCTTTGAATATTTCAAAAGATCCCTTCAACATCCGCTTAAACATATTTCCCCTAAATTAGTCTAAAGGTTGGATGTTCAAGATGTCCTTAATAGTTATCTATTATAGAATCCTTGTATTTTTCAATTGTTATATTAACTTACTCCAATGATATGGAGTGATGAAGAATTAGTCATAAGAATTCAATTATCTTATTCGTGTTCTGTATTGAAGATGGTAAAAGATTTTCATTTTGACAATCAGGAGGTGAATTGCCCTGGGCAATATTTTTTTTTTTTTTTTCCCTGTTCTTGTTCTCGAGTTATGAGAGTTATTTTCCAATTGATTGTCTAAAAAGTGTAGAAATGGTCAATTATTCCCTCCAAATTTTGCTTTTGAGACCAGGACAGGATTGAATTGAAATCAACAAATTTTCAATAGGACAATGGGTTAAATCGCATATTTTTTTATCATAAGGAAAACAGATACATACGAATATCTCTATACTGTAAAATTTAAAGGGAATTATAGCTAGCACTCACTACCCAGGAACAAAATCTCACTTACACTGTTATTTGTTGAACTAAACCAACTTACAGTCAGATTTATAGAATATTCACCAAGATATCAACTAGATAGTTACTTGATAGATACTTGTGTGAACCATATGCTTTACCATCACTCTACAGGAGAGTACTTTTGACTCATTTGTTCTATTTCTAAAGAGCTAAGAATTATTTGCAAACTTTGTGTAGATTTAAAAAAATTCTAATAATTTTTCTGTTGATCTTCTTGTACTCCAAGTTTTAAGAAAATTTAGTTACCATTGAATGAAATTTCATTGTAAAGATTTGACGGTGAATGACATGGAAATTAATCAAGTACTGATCCTGTTGCATTTCTAATGACAATCTACCCATGTTTCAATGTAGTTTATTGAGATCAAACAAATTTATAACGAACTGAATAGAAGCAGAAATGATGCCTACTTCTTGTCCACGACTCTTCAATGTACAATGATATGATACATACAGTTTGAATAACATTTCCCTCTGTGGTATCATAATTTTCATGAATTCACAGAAAAACAAAGATCTTCATTATAACACACACAGTTCATAGCTAGAAATTTCAACTTTCAAATTCATACCAAGCAATCTAAACAGTAATTTAAGGCGGTGATTTCTGATTCAAGTTACTTCTGTAGCACTTCTTGCTAATTTAAAAAAAATTTCCCAAATTCAGTGGACAAGAGTTCCATTTTTCTTCTAAATCCTTTTCATTGAAGAGTTTTATCTGCATTATAGTGCTAACTGTTCTGTAATGGAGAGGCCTACATCTATGAAATTAATATTTACCTACAATGATTCAAAATCACAATCAACTTAGTTAGCTGGCTCTCTTACTGACTGAGCCGAACGAACAAGTTTTACATATCTATGAAAATTTATCTTATAGAAACACGTGTTTAATTCATTCTAATGAATAAATACATTTACACTAAAAAAAATATTTATTTTCTATAAAATTTTATATTCTATAATATAAAAAATGGAAAAAATGTTTTTATTCCCCTTTGTAAGTTGAATAATCATTTTTTGTTTAACAGTAATCACAATGAAACTTTTTATTTATAGTCAGTCCAACCATTTATTTCTATTTTCATTTTTTTAAATCAATAATAGATGGAGCAATTCAACTCATTGAACTGATTTTGACTATTTTTTTTAAAATCACAATTCTGGCTGTCATATGAAGACAGGCCAACTGCAGGAATCAGAAATAAAGAGTAAACTTTCAATAAGATTCAAACTCTCATTCTTTGTAGCTGAGCAGTCATAGCAGCTGGGTGTAAATCAGGCTGCCCTCTGGCAAGAGGGGCGTGGATTCAAATATCAGTGAAAACTTTTTGTCTGTAATCTGCTGATGTAGAAGTGACAGCCCAAGTTGAAGATGATGAAAGTAAATAGAAGTTAAAATTGATTCAGTCAGTTCCAACCTATTGTAGAAAGATATAGCAAATATATTGTATTTGAAATGGATAGAAACTAACTATTGTGCTATTAGAACTTGACAACCAGAGGAAAATGTCATATTGAATGATACCAGAAGAGGATCAACTTCTTGTGTAGTTTAATTAACTGATAACTTCTAATTTATGTTGTTCTCATCTTGGTTCATCTCTTGAACACTGTTACGGCCGTTGTACCCTATAGCCTTAATCAGTTGGTGAGGGTTTGGAATGTTGGACTACCTCTTCTCATTCCAACATGTTGACCTGCACTCAGCTATCTTTTCACTGGTTTTGGAAAACTATTTCTGTGGAGCCAGCTTTGGACATAGATATGATTATGACACTTGAAATGATTAGAAACATGATTATCACCTAAGGATTCTTCCCATTTGGAAATAGACAGCGGGATGAGGACTGCCCGTCCCCATGCTTTGATGGAGGGAGGTCCCTCCTGCTAGCATTCTGAACCCTCCCCATCTACTACACTTACCTGTTGAAAAGGTTTACTGTGGACAGAAATAACTTCAACTCTGTATGGGTTAAAAGTAATTAGTAAAATGCTTCAGAAAGGTAACCAGTTGTTTTGAACTCAGAGATATGTAATGGTGACTTCTGGTTTAGCAATGTCAAAAGACCATGGCAGTATTTATATAATTTTGCAATTGCATTGCACTTATATCAAACATTATTGCCGTGTATTTCCTTGCTCAACTATAGCAAACCAGGATTTTTAATGCATTTACTGTAAAAAGAAAAGGAGACTACTCTATAATTTGTCTTCATACAGAA